>VYXH01009021.1:224518-277880 GCA_013397275.1 Burhinus bistriatus
TAATATAGAGAAAATCCTCAGAAAAGTAGAGAGATTAACATACAGATTAATGTATATGCTAACATATGTGAAGCCTATTAACTGCAGGATGTGTAATTGCTAATCACTCAAGTGCAAGTTCTGCTCTCAGACTGACATATTCCTGAGCTTTGTTTTAGAAACATTCTTCCTTTGTGGGTCATTTTAAAGAAGCAGCCCAGTCACCATGAAGCTAACTGGTCTTTAAAGAAGGGAGTACATGCCATATTTTGGACTGCGAGGTGACAGTGGTTAATGTTGAAATACGAGTTTCTCCTGTATTTCCCTATTTATGTTCTAGCTGCAACATGAGGAATCGCCTTCAGTGAGACTAATGCAGCTTGCCCTCTGTATGCCTCGGTGATTTGAGGCTCGATACACTGGTACAGATGTTTTCCTGTTGACACCAGCGAAGGGCTCTATGAGGTTACAACAGCTTCACCCCCGCTGCAGGGACTGGTGAAATCGGTAGATCTTGTTTCAGATCTTGCTGGGAGAAGACACGTCAGAGTACCAGCCAGGAACAGAGTGTGCTGGATGAGGTAGCAATGGGGTCACGTCTGGCTTTTGGAGAGATGGAGGACCTTGCTTGGCCTTGCAGGGCTAAACAGGTACATGCAGAGAAGACTGAGCTTGGGAGAGACTCACTCCTTCACCACAAAACCAGGAGCTGATGCTGCCGGGTGACAAAGATGCTCTCTGGTGCTTGAGTTTGAGATTCTGCTGGAGTAGGTGGCCACTTGCTGTGTCTGTGTCCCAGGTTACCACTAGAAGAGCATTCATGGCCAGTTTCTGACCCTCATCTGACCCCAGTTTCATGTTGCAGCTCATCCAGACCTGCTAATGCACCTTGTGTTCAAATTTCCACCTCCATCAATACCAAATTTTTATCAGCAGCTACTCTGAGTGGGCCCTGCCTGTCTTACAGATTCCCCAGGCTGCTTTTGTTTACTCTTCTTGTTAAAGACAAATGCAATTATAGCGAGCACATTAATAAAGTCATGGCTAAAGATGCAGCATCCCTTACCTATGGTATAATTGAAACCAATTCTTGTGTGCTGGGCTCTCATCCTGGAAGTGTTAGGGCACATAACTCACAATTTTATGACGTTGTTGCAGGTATTTTGGATTTTATTGGTCAAGCGCAAAATTCTGGTTATTTTTATTATTGTTTTCTCCTTTGCTTGACACAGTCACTTATGTTGTAAACTAATACTGGGGATGGTTTGAATAAGGGGTACTGGTCATGCATTTAATTTCAGAATAATGACAGATTTATTATGGGCAATGAAGTAGAATAATAAAGTCATTTTTACAGGTGTTATGTAGTGGGCATTCCTACCTCTAGCACACCTGTCAAACCCCAATGGATGTGTTTTATGTACAATTTTTTGTGTAGCAGTGTTTTTCATGTAACAAATGGCAAATACAATAAAGGGATGATTCCCTCAAACTGAAATCTGGTAAAAAATTACTAAGCCCAGTTCCTTAACAGGACCTTCACTGACCTTCATCTTCCAGTGTTATACGAAATGTGCCACTTTACATGCCAGGTAAGAATAACAAAGCTCCACATCTTATAGAGGACTTGGAAAACATATGAAGGAGTGAATGTATTTCCTTCCAGTTTTCTGCTCCCTGTCCATTTGGGTACATCTTCAGGGTGAGACACATCCTGAGTGGAGCCCCATGACAGAAATGAAGTCTGACTCATGGCGAGGGGCTACTTCAGACACTTGGGAGGGTGCCTGGGAAGCCATTTGATAGGACCCCTGTCTGTAGGTGACAAGATATGATATGAGACCTTCTGTTCAAACTGCTCCTCTGAGCTGGGTTTTGTATGGGAAGAAACCAGATCAATAAAACAGGCCCACAAAAATCCACTGCGTGCATTGTTTTAACCCGTGGATGGAGTCAACGCTCAGAGGCAATCTGACTTCTCCCAACCCATTTGGCACTAGGGCTTGGAAAATGGGCAGTGATCAAGCCAGTGGGGTAGAGGGAGAACCCCTCATTCGTGGTATTTTTGTATGCTGAACGCATCCATAGGCATCATTTTTCTGATAGAGGAATGTGGTTTAATAGGCAGTGAAAAACAGAAGATGCTGTATGTACAGACCTAATGCAGTAGGGGAGACATTTTGAATATTGTTATTAATTATACCCAAAGCATCTGAGCAAGAAAGCAAAATTAAGATTGCAATTTAATGGATTAGCGAAAGATGCATTACCTAGCTAGATATTTGAATAAAAAATGCAAATATGTGGTAGATTTGAGCAGCAGCTTATGAAACGGCATTCTTCCTTTTTTCCATGTGGCTACCTTGGTTCGCCTGTCTGCCTTTTTGCAGGGTTAGCCTAATTATTTTTACTCCCATGGGTAAAATATTGTAAATGCACACAGAGGATATAGCACAGACCATGTGTGCATGTTTGCTTGTGCATAGAAATATACATGAATTCACTCATGTATACATATGTATGACCACTTTATATTTGTGTTTATGTGCATACACATACACATGCACTCAGTATATCTAATATTTTAAGCCACTAGAGATTTGTTTTAAGCACACACATTTCCAGAATGATTCCTTCGGCTATCAGCCACGGTAGTAAGCCTTCCTCTCCCTGCTCTATTCTGATAAAGCTGCCCTGCCATCACTGACCTGAAATCTCAGCAAGCTGATGGGTAGATCTTGTTTCTGATATGCATTTTGATGAGCCTTCAGTACAAATCCAATCTGGGTTGCAAGCTAGCCGACGCATGGCTGGCCTTCTGTTCTTTATTTAACAGAACCATATATTTCTCATTCCATATACCAAATTCTGTTTAAGGGTCTCTGTTCAGCCTAAATTTGAAAACAAAATACACTGCAGCTGATATAAGGAATCTGTACACAAGAGCAAGTGAAAAGAAAGAGCTGCACACGTTTTCGGCCATAATTTAGTACACAGATGGTAACGATAGGAGGTGTTGGTTGCAAGAAATGAGTTGTTCAGGAAGATTTGCTCAGCTGAATTTTGATTTTGTTTCCAGCAGACCTCCTCACATGGTATTGTTTATGCAAATATACCCTCTTTTCAAAAAGCGTCTGGCTTCAGAAAACCCCTGGCAATAGAGCACAAAAGCTAAGTTGTACAGCAGCTAGCAGAGCTGAAAAGACAGGCTGAATGGAGCAATGGATGCAATATGCAGGCAGCCAGACAAACAGAAGAACCATTCTTTTCTGGGTACCAGTGGTGTGTGGAGAAGGCAGCCTACCCCAGAGGGAGGAAGAAAAGGCCCTGAGAGGGGGGTAGCTGCCCTGCTCCTATAGAAAAAATTAAAAGGCTAAAGGGACCAGAGCCAAGCATTATAGATGCCACTATGGTTAAGACACAAAACTGCTTTAACCCACTTTTAGGACCTCTTGTGGTGTTGCTAACTGTGCCAAGGGAAAATTAATCAGAAAGCAAATCTAAGTTGCTTGTAGGTAGGAAAGATGAAAATGAGGAAAGTAAAACAATTCTTACAGTAACTTTCTAACCTGTAGGAAAGAATGAAAAGGTTTTCTTTTTGCTGTTAGCTTTAACAAATAAGGACACTGGCAAATATTTTTTCCAACAGAAAACATTCAGTTGAGATGCAGTCTCTGTACATAAATACAATTGCATGCAGTCACATACAGAGAGAGCAAGTGAGCACTAGTACAAGGATGTCATATTGCGCAATAGGCGCATAATAGGAAATACTAATGTTTCTTAATGCTATTTAATTTTATATATATATATGTACTTTTCACCCAGCAAGTGTTTTGTTTCTACTTGTAGTCTAAAAGCATGGTAGAATCCAACCATTATGTAGTGAAAACCCATCTATATATAGTATTCTTTTATAACTTCAACATTACCACATTATTTGACAAAGCCACTGGTGTCGGCATTCAATATCTTTGTATGTCTCCTTTAATATTTGAGATAATACTTCACAAATACACACACACACACAGAGTTTTTAAAGAAAAAGCTGTTGGTGTTAGTTTTCTAATAGATTCACATTTTGCATATATTTTCCAAAGTGCTGCAGGTAAGTACAGCAGGTGTGTTTAGTACACAAAACACATACAACCTCAGACACTTCCAATATCATGTTGTACGCATAACTGCAAATTCAACTGTAGATGCATTCAATCTATTTTCCTTGGTGTTTTCAAGGGGTTTCATATGTTATGAAGAAACCATCAGCTCTGTTAAGTGAAATTTTCGTCAGGTCATTCCTATGTTGAATATATGAATAATGTATTTTTAATTTCAGTATTTCCGGATGCTCATCTTTTAAATGAAAGAACAAGTCTAGAACGGTTGTTTTAAAGGGCATGAGCAGCACAGAGAAAGCTTCTTGAACTGCAGTTGTGCAAAATCTGGTCATTAATTCAGCCTTATATCTTATTCTTTTTATGCCAGAAAATCTGAAAACTGAGTACAAGAGAGCATGGCATCATCTGCATTTCAGTGGCCTGCCTTCAATATAAAAGCTATCTTCTTATCTCTCTTTTTTGTCCCCCTACAAGAACAGTAGCAGAGACAAGGTTTTTTGGGAGGGTTTGGTGTTAGAGTGAGGGGTTATTTGCCATCTGCCATCAGCTTGTAGTTTGCATATCAATAAAAAAAATTAATAAACTAATTTCAGGCATATATGATACAGTTAATGTGGAAAGCCCATTGTTAGGGGAGAAATAGTATATTCTTATCGGTAGCTTTAAACAGCTATTCATCATTTCTAAAGGGCAATTATTTGGAATCTATTAAACTAGAATTCATAATACCCCTGCATACTGAATTTTAAATAGAAATCTGTATTTAGATGAAGGAATACATTAGTATAAGTCATTAGAGCACTGCAAATCCATGACTTGTTCATTTTTCACTCACTCTTTTTTTGCAGACAATATGAAGTACCAAGGATCTGAGCATTTAAAGAAAACTTCCCAAAGTCTGCCCTTCTTGGGGAGAGTTTTGCATAACAGCACATTCAACAGTTTATTCACTTTGTTTCAGATGTTGAAAATTTCTGTTGAGAAAATAAAGTATCCCGGAAAAATGTTTCAGTAAGCAAACAAAATATGTATAGCTAGCTAGGTAGATAGACAGACAGACGTATAGAAGGATGCATCTGTATCTAGCTGTTGGGCAGTCTAGAGATGAAGGACGTGTTTCCAAAATATTTGCCTAGGATAGTAAGAAAACCCATCAAAGGACAGGGGACTGATATCAAATGTTTTCCAATGGGTGTTTCATTTTAATGTGCTGGTTATTCAAAGTTATTTTTACAATGCTGGATATCAATAAATAAAAATAATTGATTCAAAAAATGTAATAAAAAATGATAAGAGGACTGGAGAACAGAAACTGTTTATCAACTCAGTAAATGCTAATGAATCTTCTACCAGGAGGCTCATAAATAAGTAAAGCAAGGAAAAAATCCAAGGCCCAGTAGAGATAAATAGATAAGCTAAAAATCACCATCACATACTGCACATATTTTCACAGTAAATCTGGTGTAAGAGATAAAAAAGCAGAGCATACGGATATCTTGCATCTGCTTTGGAATTGCGTGAACACCATTTGCTCCAGCAAACACACTGTTGAAACATCACTTCTCACAGGAAGTTGTTCAGCACACACGTGCACACACATATGTCTGTGCACACGCGTAGGTGTGTGTGCATGCACACACTTGCCCCTTTGTACCAAGAAATTTCCCAGCAAGAGACTTAGTCTACTGAATTTGATGTATAATAAACAATTAACCAATAACATGAGAATATGAGCTCCATATCTGCTGCTCTTTAGGATCGTGCTATTCATTAATATACAGCCACAATAAAATGACTGTACGGAAGTAAAGGTCACGCTTCAGCCTGATGCTTTCTTATCTTTGCAAGGATGATGTTGTCATTCTGTTTCTGTAGAAACAGAGAGAAATTACACATGAACAGAGAGATACTAAATAAGCTTTCTGGGCTCCTTGTTGCAGCACTGTGGATGGGTGGAGAGGGAGGAGGTTGCATATTTCATACCATGGGTGGGCACCATCCTCACCAGACCTCCCACAGGGAGAGCAGAACTCCCCCACAGGACCAAGTGACTGCCAGCCCCTGGGAGCGTTTTAGTGTAGAGGGTGGAATGGGCTGAAACTAAGGAAAATTTTTGATGTTCCCTGAGAAAACCAAGCGGTTGAATTATGACAAGCTTTTTTATTGCCTTGTTAATATAGCTCTTCATCATGGCTTTAGAGAGGGAGACTTATTTGTCACTCTGCCTCTGTGGCTTTGGGTTGGGCAGAGGACACTAGATGCTCTTAAGCAAGAATGCATTTTTGTCGCAAAGAACTTTCCTGAACTGACTTTCCATGCTGTGGTCTACGTTCCTTCTTACTGTAGGAAGCAGAAGGCCACTAATGTGTTTCTAGGTGAAGAACTGTGTTATCAGTCATGCAAGAGCATTCATAAACTAGACTTCAGATAAACTAGATTTCACCAGGTGAGGCTCCCTACAGCTGGGCTTGTGCTATGTTTGGCCTCCTGTTACCCTGTTTGTGTTATTACTGATGCATGATACATGACTACATGATGCATTAATCCAAGCTGAGACTTGTGTACACAAGAAACTTGCATGGAGTTGGCATAAATGGATCTCAGAGGTATTTTATGAGCCACGTGATCTAGGAGCTACAGTTTGACAACATTTGAGCTTTTTCAGTTTGATCATGGTAATGGGCAGATAAACATTAATAATCATATAAACTCAAAATAATCCGACTGCGCTTAAGTAGCAGTGAAATAAACTTAGGTTTATATTTATTATGTAACATATGCCACATACTTAAGAGAAAACACACAGACACAGTGGGCCTGTGATTCCTTTCTCCTTGTGCTATCCCATACCAGGACAGACACAGTTCAAGTGATGTGTGATAATAGGGAAAGTCAAGAAGATTGTTTGGATATGTGTGTCTAACTTAAAAGTGATGCAAAATCCCTGCTTAGTTTTCACCACAGCTTCTTTAGGTTTCTCCTAACTTGCTGAAAAGAAGACAATTTTAAATAATGTCAAACTAATCCAAAACACATTGTTTGGCATAGCAGCAGTTGCAGCAGTTTAAAAAACACAGCTTTAGTTAAATAGACAGAAAGAGAAGGAAGATTTAGAGGGGAGTCTGTGGTCTAAATGACTTACCTGGAAGCCAAGCAACAAGATATTGGATAAAATAATTAAATTGTTGTGGGTGAAAAACTACTGAATTGGGTGCATGCTCCTGCCCTGCTCCAGCAAAGCAGCTGAGTATACATTCAACCTGAGAGCACAAGAACGATCTTTGTGTTAAATTGAACTATTCATGTGGCTTAAAGTTAGGCATGTGCATAAAAAGCATTTGCAGAATTGGGTCCAGAGTGCTCATTGCTTTACAAAATCAATCCTGGCATGAGTGGCTTGAGATCAGGTCAATACAATTAGTAGCTCTCAATCCCAACTAGGAAACTTAAATAGGAACAGTTCAGATTGCAAAATAATTTACGTCCATATTTTAAATGTACGCTTGAAACACATCCAGAGAGCCATGTTCACCATTAATTGTCATCTTGTTAAGTTTAATACATTAATGACTTCTTCTCTGTCTTGTGCAGTGTTCAGCACATCAGAGAGAATATCATCATAGAACTGTCTACCCTGTCAGCAGTACAAGTTGCAGAATAAATTGCTACTGAATCTAAATTTAGGTATCAGGAGACGATATGCTGAGCAAGTGAAAACACAGAAGTGAAGAGACATGCCATGGGTTTGTGAATATGTGGATACAAGCAATTACAACTTAACAGACACAGGTAAACTGGTGAATAGACAGAGGTCCTGCACTTGATAATGATTTGTCCAAAGATCAAGGATCTAAATATACCTGATCTAACACAACAAATAACCAAATTTTCAAGTGAACTTGAACACCAGGACAAATTCAAGAAATCTCTCTGTAGCAAAAAAGAAGCTTCAGAACACAGACAGCACGTCCACTTGTAATTAAGTGCTAAAGAGTGAAAGGAATGGCTTTCCAGTAGTGGAAGATAATGAAAAAGGAATATGCCTTCTCCCTTCCCATGCATTTTTCTTCCCACTCCAGCTAAATTTATGTACGTATATATGCATTTCTTTTCCCCAGAGAAATAAGTCATCCTAGTTACGGTATAGTTGAGAGGTATTGGTTTCCTCGGCACTTTACCCACCTTCATACCCAAATCCCTGCCTGCAGATCACACAACACAGAGGACTGGTGAGCGACAGAGGCCATGCTCTACCAACAGCAGCATCAGGAGTGGCTGCACTGTGCAGAAAAGGTACTCACTCCCTTCCCGCCCCTCACTTTGGGGCCTTATTTCTAGAGAGTTCATTGAAAGGATTATATGGCTGGCAGAGATGTAAAACTCTACTTAAATTCAAGGAGATGGCGTGTTTTACTAAGCAACCTCCCCCCTTCCCTCCTCCTCCAAACCCAAGAAGTGAGTCTAAAGCAGCCTGGCAGGCTGCATGCTTACTGTGCCATCTCTCAAACCCTTATAAGGACAAGAAGCTGTGGCATAATTAATACACGGGATAGTTGAAGATATTATTCATTTGTTAAATCAGAGTATAAACTGCAGTTAAAATATTTTTAGTGCCTGGGTCTTTAGCACTGTATAGTCATGATCAGCTGTTTTGGATAAAGAACAGAGAAAGGACTATAAATCTTCCTGAAATTTACAGTGAAGAGTATAATTCAGCATACAGTTTTCCCCTGCTCATGGAACTGGAATAATCAATACTGTATTATGCTATTGCTGGAGTGCATAGTGGCATTTACTGTTTGCCATAGTAAAGACACTTGGGAGAATAGGAAAGGTTACCCAGCTAATTTTCTTCTAAACTTTTGGGTTTCCTGTGGAAGTCTTTTGGGAGGATGTAGGAAATATTGCTCTGTACATTTTCTTCTTGTTGAAATTGTAATATATTCATCGGGGGCGGGGGGGGGAGGGGGGGGAAGAAAACTGAAAACCAGAAAGAATATCAAACTTTTGCTAACAAGAATGACCCCTATACCCAGACAGGTGTTTTTGCCTGTAGATATTGGATATTGATATCATCATATTGGAAGGAACATACGTACCATCTTTTAGTTACCGCTACTGGCTTAGGTAGTGAAACTATGCTCATGTTCCTTTTGTGGAAGGCAATGCATGGGTAGTCATTTGTAATTGAAATCACTGGGAATCTTTGCAAGTGTCTTCACAAAGTGATGGATCAGGCTGATAATGTGTGGTACAAAGCACCATCTTTCCTTGCTGACTTTGGAAACTTCACTTTAGATCCTTTAAGCGAAAGCGGACAACTCTGCTGCGTTTTTCAGATGACAAATGTTTGTATGTTTGCAACCTTGCCTGCAAATCATCTTACTAAATTGATCATCTGCACAGGAGGTCTGATGTGGTTGGCATGCACTGTACTTAATGAGAATGAACATATTTTTTCCATAGCACAAGCCTTGGTAGGTCGCAGGTGTTGTAGGTAAGCCAGAAAAAAGTAGTGGTCTTGGGACCTATTTTTTTGCTCAGGAAATCTCAGGTGGAAATCTGGGAGCCCCACTTGAAATTAATTGAGGACAATTCAGAGCAATTGTGAGGCCACTTCTTTTGAATTCACTTTTGTAACATCACTGCAAAGGAACTTCGTTCCTTGACACAGGCCAGGTTGGATACTTTGTGTAGTCACTGAAGTGAGAATAAAGCAAAGCTACCTTTCCAGAAACTGAAGCAAAGGTTGTGGTTGGGTCAGTGTTTTTCTAAATACATGCAGAAAGACCCAAATGTCTATTGAGCAGAACGGATCATGCTAGTGTCAATAGCTAAACACCATCTTGGTCTGTTTCATTAATAAGGACAGTGCTTAAGTTGAAGAGATTTTGTAGTTTTATGTGCTTTATCAAAAGCAGGTGAATAGAGATTTCAAGTAGTAATTACAGTCATTAAAAAAAAAGGAGAGGGAGAAAGGGCAGACCATTCTTTACGCCATGTATGATAAAAGAACAGAGGCACCTACAAGGAGCTATAACTTGTTACTGAGTAGGAGACACTTGAAATTTTAATGAAGAGCTGTTTGAAAAAACAATGAAGAAAGGCAGATAAAATCCCCCATTATTAACTAATGTAATCATATGATTTTCAGCATGCAGCATGCGCACTACAGATAGTCACAGTTTATTGTTGCAATGAATTAATAACATTGTCACAATGGATAACATCACATATCCTGACTATCCGAGTGACAGGAAGTCCATTAGGGTTTCACAATAACAGCAGCTTTAAAATAAAATTAAAAAAAAAAACACAAAAAAACCAAACCCAAACCAGAAAACCAAACACACCACCATCAAGTTAAATTCTTTCTTGAGTAGTGAGCAGTGTAACCTTGGTCTACTGCAGCAGATGAAAGAGCACTCAGAGCGCATTACCTGTTTGTAGGAGATACATGCTTTGCATGCCCATCGTAGTCGATTTTATTCTTGCTGATTGAATTTAGGGTGGATACTAAAAAGCAAACACATCACCTTCTATGCACTTGATATTTTCAGCAGAAGGAACACTAGCTAGTGCAGTATCTCCTTCTCCTCCAATAAAATGAAAATTTGTGCACCACTCCATAAGCTTTAGCTTCTCGTCAGTGCCTACAAAACTTATCACCATTTGGTTTGTCTTTCCTCATCACCTCCAAAATAGATCTTCCAAATCTGTGTCTACAATACACTATCTTTCAAAGATACAGATATTCTTTCAAATATCAAAAATATTGTTACTCAAAGAATAGCCTAGATTCCTTTTCACCACTTACAAATTAGTGAGACAAAGTTAGTTAATTTAAGTGAGTTTAAGAAAAGTTTAGTCAACTGAGGGACTTGGAATCCACATCAGACATGCAGTATTTATGGATTCTTTACAGATCTGGGAGAAAAGAAGGATTTTCCACTTTCTTTTAGGAAAAAATATAAAGGAATGAAAACGACCATTTTCTGGTATATTGTTTATTGAAATTAAACTTTAATTGCTACTTCAAGAAGAGGGAAAGGATTTAAAATAACATACTTAGTCCATAGGAGGTGCTACTTACTATGGTTATTATATTAATAATAATATTATTAATAATTGTAAATGCTTTCAAGCAATAATAAACATATTCAACGTTACAGAAATGAATTCAGCATTACATTGCTGTACACACTGAATGCATTCTAAGGGGATTATATTCTTTGTCTGTTGATGTGTTTTTCACATACACGTCATTAAATGTTGAAAATACCTGAAATACAGTCAACATACTGACCAGGACTCGTACAACTCTAGGTGGCATGTAAACAGGATTTAAAGTTGGAATTCAGACACAAACCCAACATATCTATAAAAAAAGACACATCTTGGAATACTACTAGGACATCATCATGGTTTTGCCACAGAGGCTGTTGAATCGCCCTCCTTGGAGAATTTCCAAGCTCAGTTGAGCAAAACCCTGAGCAACCTGCTCTAACTTTGATGATAGCCCTGCTTGGAGCTGGGGCGTGGACTAGATGATCTCCAGAGTTCCCTTCCAGCTTCATTTATTCTATTATTCACTGAGCAGTTAACCCAATACAATATTAAGAAACAATCATAAATTCAGTAAATTCAGTATATAAACCTACAATATAAAAGAATCTAAATAATCAAATTCTGTAAGTTTTGAAATATGATGCCTCCCTTCAAAATATTTTGTAATTACAGAACTAATTTGATGAAGCGGATAAGCAGCAATATCACTTTACACATTTCTAAAAATGAACTCACTGTTCTCATTGACAGAAAATATTTCATATAAAACCTTCTAAACTACATCCTCCAGTCTTCTGCTTTTTTCTATACCAGGCCTCAGAAGGTTTTCTTTCTATACAGTTTCAGTGGTTGTCTTTCCCGAACCTCATGTCTCACATCATCTTTTAGTAAATCTGGATTTGATCCAGTATTACCCAGGCTACTTTACAACTGAAAATCTTTTTTACTTTTACAAGTGAATAAAATGTGTCCCTTTCCCTGTGAAACACATGAATTACGCATTTTGCATATTTTGTTTCTTTGTGGAAAACTTTATGAAAAAATTTAATTCCTATGAATATCTTGACTTCATTGCATTAAAAAACACTATTCATTTAGGCAATAAAATCTACAGCACAGAATGAAGAATATTCCCCCTAGAAATAATTTGCTTTCATTGCACTGAAGAAAAAACAAAACCATCAAGCCCCTTTACTGCCAAGGGTGCTTGCAATCTCCAAAGACACTTTTTTTATTAATAATTTTCAAATTCTGACAAAGACTGCATCTTCCTTTGGTGTTCTTTAGTAAATTATACATTATTTTTCTTTTTAGAAGATTCAGAATATTTTCATAGATGTTTCAAGTATATTATATCCATGTGAAACTATATGGCCATTAAAGATGGTCGAAGAATGTAACCACATTGGGTAAATAAATCCCATGTAATCCCTATTGATGGAGGAAAGTACAGTGGATTTTTTAAACCTGACTTTACTTTTTGTGCCCTGTGCACAACGTGTGAGACCCCCTGGACACAGCCAGAAATTAAATATTTGTATTAGAGCTGACTTCTTATGCTAAATTGATGAAAACAACAAGCTGTATATCCTTTTCCATTGATTTACTTGTTTATGTATTTCAAGATACTTTTACTGAAGGCTTATCAGTCTGTCTGTAAGCCCTGCTGAATACTGAGCAACACTCAAGTGTACTTTTCCAAGATGTGCTATAACCTTCATAATACTGTCTATTATTATTATTATTATTATTATTATTATTATTATTATTAATGTTCAGAAAAGCCTGCATTGTATTTTGGTAGCAAACAATTTGTTCTGCAGTCTGCCTTTTAATTGAGATAGTCACAAAGAGCAAATAATATCCATCCCAAACGAGGCCAAGTAAACCTAACACAATGAAAGGATGTAAATAGCTGCAGTCTTTCTTTTTACCTTTCAGTGAGTCTATAGCTGCTCTCAAGCATATAGTGCTTCTGTTTAACTGGGTGGCTGAGAAGGCAACCAAACATTTACATGGTCTTGAGGTATGATGGTGTCTAGTTTGAAGGCAAGGCCATACCAGAAAGAAATCTCCTACTGTGTGGAGAATTTGAAAGCAATAGATGCTACTGTAGGATACTCTTACTACTTACCGTGAAAACCATTAACGTTACAGTTAATTATTTCACCTTGTGGCATGCCTGTAAATATTTTAGTAACTACCCATGTGACGTGTCCAATTTAGGCAATATTTCCATTAGTTTGTGTCGATGGAACTCCATGCACAGCTAATCCCCAACATACTTGAAAAATGTGTGTCTACACTTAGGGAGTGGAGGTGCAACAGCTAACAGCTGTGCACAGCTCTGCCTGTTACATTTTTGAACCTCAGGCTTCTCCTGATTCTTAGGGCCCTCTCAAGTGCTGTCCCAGTCATAGAGTCCCAACCTTGGAGTGATTCCTCTATGTCAATGCTTCAGATCCCTAGGATATCTCTAGGACATTTAGGTGCATCTATATGGCATGCAAGACTGGCTGGCTTTGGAATGTCACCTACCCTTTAAACCTTTGGTGACCATTCTAAGAAAGGCCATCTAGCAGTCACAGTATTCCTTCAATGTCTGCAATGCACTGATATCAGGACCCACCATATAACAAAATACTGAATTAATACTGCTCACACTCCTCTAAACCAAGATGTTACCAGTGAGGTCGAGAAAGAAAGTTAAAAGAACAGGAGGAATCCTGATGGGCAAGGAGGACCAAGTCATCTTCCAGACCACGTCACCTTGACTGATACCAGTAAGCGGGCCAGAAATCTTCCGAAAAATTGCTGCAAAGCTCAGTTTTACCATGTCATGGCAAGAAGAAAATACCACCTCAAAGAGAGACAACACATATGTTGGGTTGTACAGCTCCTGGGCATAGCAATTTCTGCAATGGAAGGTTCATTGCTGGGGGAGGTGTCACACAGCTCATTATCTGCTTTGCCGTGGCTGCTTGCCATTTACAATAGCCCCATGCCCATTGCGGCTGCCCAGAGGAACAGAATGCCTGACTGCGTTGAGTCTATCCTTGAGACAAATATGCCCGAGGTCCACTCGGGGGAACCCTGCCCTTATGGCAGTCATGGAGGATATAATTCCATCTTTGCCTATGACTGATGGTCATGGACTCCTGATACATGCAGCATACCAATCTGACAAACTGAACATCAGTAGTCTGAGAATAACCGTCTCCCCTGCTGTCAGTATGGTCCATTTGCATGTGGCCTGACAAGCGTGAATCCAAGATGTTCTTCAACTTTATGATCAATTCCTGGTGAGTTTAGGCAGCTCAGAATTTGTTCATGCTGCCATCAAGATTTCTTTCACAATAGATAATGTCCACAGGCAAATTGTTACCTGCCACACAACAAGCAGTGCCTGTCAGGACAATGGTAAAACATCATTATGAATATATATAGGAAAGCAGTCACTCTGGAAGTCTGTCCTGCAGATTAGCTCTGAAATTGTGTGTGCTGTTAGCTAGCATGTTTCCATGTGCATATGCATTTGTAAATACAGCTTCCTCTGTTCATACATAGTGACTCTGATTCCATCTGCCTTTGCCCTGCCTTAAAAATAAATAAAGATCATTGGTTCCCCAAGACTTGGTAGAGTCTGGCTGTCAGATACACCTGCATAAAACACGAAGCATCTTGCATTCTCTCAAAATTCCTAACCAATGGCTGGATTATTTTTTTTTCATAGCAACAAAGTGACTGCGTACATATGAGAGAGGGAGGCAGAAGCTAATGCGGTTCTGCCATTTCACTGGTTGGCTGTCATAATGCCTAGACATGAGAACTGAGACGCCGGAGACTCCTTGTGCCTGCTGCAGTGAACACTAAAGGATGAGGAAGAAAGAAAGGAAGCAAAGATGGAATGATAGATTAGACTAGAGGAAAAAACAAAAGGGAAGACAGATAAGAGAGGGAGAGAGAGGGAAAGAAGCAGAGATGGCAAATGACAATGTGAGGTCAAGTTGTTACACAAACCAAAATATAGACTTGTGGTGTAAAGCATATGCATAAAGGGTCTAAATTAAGTTTTTCAGGCGTATTTAACTTTTTATTTTTTTAAATGTTGGAACTTTGAAACCGCAGTGCTTGGTGTTTAATCTTATTTTTCCTTTAATGCAATCTTTGTCACAAGTATACCATATAAACTCAGTGTTAGCCAGCAAAAGTCACAGTCAGATCCTGAACTGAACATTACTGCAGTTTTAAATGATCTCCTGGTTCAGATAGTTCAATACATTGATCTATGACCGATGTTTAGGTAATTATAAAAGGAGATGGAACAGGTTGATTATAGAGATATCTGGGGAGTTGAAGTATAGACTAAGTCCTCACTGACTTGCTCCATCTTTTGGCTAACAAGAATGTAGGTTTTCAATCAAATACAATGAAGTATAAAAGCAAGTATCTTCTTTTCACTTATCATGGATAGAAGAAAATCATTTATCGCATTGCACAAATAATAGCATCTCAGTTGGTATAATAGTAATACCTGTAATAGAATCAAACTTTCATCATTAAAAAAACAGTTTTTTTCTCTGAAAATATACCTCTTCTCTTCAGCTTTTATCTTTCAGCAGCTGTCTATTATCCAGTCACAACGTTCAATTTCATTGACATTATCTCCTAAATTGAATCATAAATGTGGGAGAGATCTGTAACATAATAGGCAAATTGGGTTTTACTCTGAATGAAGTGGAATTTCAGTTCCTGTCTTTGCTGAAGTTTTTGTTTGTTAAAAAGGAAATGCAGTTCATGTATAAATGCACTCTTCTTATGAAAGGTTCTGAGCACCAGGTGTTCCTATGGCCACCTAAATACTTTCTGTTCAGAACAACTCAGACCCATATCACAGTATACTGGGGAGTTTATCCTTTGTTCATACTTAGTACAGTGCTTTGGCAGAAGAGCACTCTGAAAGTTTAAGCTATCTTTTGTGACTCCAACATCATCAAGAAAGATGATAATTGACTCTCTGTGTTTTGAGGCTTAGATACTCAAATCAAGTAACACTATTACCCATGAACTCATGGACAAGTTACAGAATGATTTACAGCTCCTCATGATTTTCCTAAACGCTGTGCAAATCTCATAGAATCATAGAATTATTTTGGTTGGAAATGACCTTTAAGATCATCAAATCCAGCAGTTAACCTAACACTGCCAAGTCCACCACTAAACCATGTCCCTAAGCGCCACATCTACAGGTCTCTGAAATACCTCCAGGGATGGTGACTTAACCCTTCCCTGGGCAGCCTGTCAAACCTTTCAGTGAAGAAATATTTCCTAATATCCAATCTAAACCTCCCATGGAGCAACTTGAGGCCATTTCCTCTTGTCTTACCACTTGTTACTTGGGAGAAGAGACTGACACCCACCACACTACAGCCTCCTTTCAGGTAGTGGTAGAGAGTGATAAGGTCTCCCCTCAGCCTCCTTTTCTCCAGACTAAACAGCCCCAGTTCCCTCAGCTACTCCTCATAAGACTTCCTCTCTAGAACCCTCACCAGCTTTGTTGCTCTTCTTTGAACATGCTCCAATCTCTCCAGAATTAGAAAACCATCTCCAAAACCAAAGTTTTCCTTTGTAATGACCACATTTAATCCAGTGAGCACAGAGATGTGTCCTTGGAGACAAGTAGCATTGCTCCTCCTTTAGGAGCTTCAGTATGCTGTCATTTGATTAGAAGGTTCTGGTCAGTAAATTTTAGCTACTGAATTTTTGGCAGCTCTAAGGCCTCTTGTCATCTGAGTTTTGTGTATGGCTGGTAGGTTTCCTCTGTCCTTATTTCTGGCTAAAGGCTATGTACTACACTCTACATTGCTCTTCAGCTGGGGAGAGTTTCTTCAGAGCATATCAAAAAGTCAAGACTTGCCTTGTTCCTTCTACTCTACCCTCTGCTTCTTGATGGTGTTGTAGCATGAACATACTTGGTACAAGAATTAAGGGACAATAAATGAAGCTGGGAATAAAACTGGTCTACACAACAGAGCAGATGTGCAACTTGTAGCGAAAGGATGTTATGAATGCTAAAAATTTAAAAGAAAGGGAAGAATAGACAAGTTTGTGCAGCAGAAATCTATTGACATTTATCAAAAACAAACCTTAGTTCAACTCAAGAGTTTAAAATGTTTGGCATCTGGGAGAGTAATCATGGGGAGCATCATATGCACTCACTCTCATCTTTCCTACATACCTCTTTGTGCCCAGTGCTGGGGACAGGGTACTGAACTACATCACCCTCTGATTTACCCACTATGGCTATTGATAGATTCCTAGGTATCCACAGATAATGATTAATTACCACTGTTAATAATCAAAATTAAATTATTAATATGATAACTAAATAAAATATTATCCCTTAAAAACTCTTCATTCATTTCACATTATGCCTTAAAAAGATAACTACAAAACTGTGCCTTATCTATACCATGTCCCTTATTGCTAACATTATTACACACTTCTTCAGGTAGCCTTCTGTATTTGCCACTATGCCTGAAGGTCAGGCCTCAGAGTCACATCCTCAGAGTGATGCATAACGGAAAATCTGGGTGCACAGCTTTTACCCGCTTCTAAGGAAAATGGAGGAAGCAAGGAAGCTGTTTCCTCCACTGTACCATTCTTATAAATCCCTTTTAACAACTAAGCTAGGAATAAGTATGCCATGGAAATTATATAAGCTGCAACATGGACTTGTAAATAAACTAAAATCAGTTTGTTTTGGGGACAGGTGCAACTGAGATCTGCAACAGGTTCACCTCCTTGGAAGGAAAAGTACAGCAAGGAGTGAATAATGCACACTGAGCAAAAGTTTTCACCATATAAGCAGTGTCATTGAAGAGGTGGGGCAGAGGACAGACTGTAGCTGGAACACTATTTTTCCTGTTTCTTGGATGCTGAATTTCAGTCTTGGCTCTTAAGCGTAATTTCTTCTAAACCCCAGATATGAAAAATAATACCAATGTAGACACATCAAAACTTACTTAGTGGACATAAAGAATTACTCTATGCCAAGATGGCTAGTGAGAAACCATACCTACAAAAAAATGCTAACTTTCATTAAGATTAGGAAGCTGTTATGAAGAAATACTACCTAATTTGTAATGTACACCAACTTGACTCTTCTTTTGTTTTGCTAAAGAAAGCTGCTTTGGCTAAGGCTTCTGGCTGGCTGGGGAAACCAACCTGCAGGAAGATGGCTGTGACGTGGCTTTTCCTCACTGCCAGCTTGCACTCGTGATTGTTGTCCCACTGCTCTCAAGATGCATCAGTGTTGGAGCCTAATCTTTGACAATGCCTCAGCTGCAGGCATCTATCCTTTGATAAGCGGGTTTTAGAAAGCCATTATTTTAGGTAATGTTTCCAGTAATCCTGGACATTAACTCTCTGGCTAGTCTGACCTCTGTGTGCTTGATGAAGGCATAATTTCCACCCCTATTTCCTTTCCAGGTATAAAATGACATGTTTCTGGATCTATATCCCCTTAATGTAGGATGAGACGGGAAGAGAGAAGCCAATAGGATGTCCACTGCCTCTTACATGTTACAAAGTGCAGGTCTTCACAGGCACAAGTAACCAGGCTTAAATATGCTCCAGGGCACCTCTTAACCTCCATTTTAAATTCAGCCTTCTCCACTGCCTGGGGAACTGCTGAGGGAAAGCCAGGAGGTGGAAGATATGTGAAAGTTGAGCACAACGGGTTTTTTTTTCCTTTGTGAAAGAAGGCAGAAGCTGTGTGCAGTTGTTATTGTTCCTCTGGTCTCGAGTTACACCTCCCATTTTCTCACACCCCAGGGACTGCCTTAACTGCCTTCTGTGAAAAGGAGCCTTTAGAGCAAATATCATCCCCTCCAGCCCAATGCTGTAAAGGAAAACCACGCTCCAAAGGCTGAGAGGCTGCTCCCACATCCTCTGATGAGTGGATTAGCTGGCACGGTTAAGCAGGTGAGATGAGTGAAGGACCAACAGTAGGAAAATAGTTTGGCTTTCTGTGGGGTACCAGATCTGGGATGAGAGCTCCCTGTCTGGGGTGAATGTCATTACTCTAGCTATTTTCAAAACACGCCCTTGCCTTTCTTTAAAATGGAGCATATCCAATTTTGAATCAGATTGGCATGTGGGAAAAAATGCAGTTACACTTTTTATTATAAGTAAGAATATATATCCTTTATATTTTCTTCAAGTTCAGTATAGGCCCAGAAGTCTGCTGGCCCTTAACCCTCGCATCCACTGACGAGAGTGTAGAAAGCTGTTTTCTCCAAGGAAAGGAGGTGGAGATAGAGCTTTATGCCACTGTTTAGCAAGGTGAACTGTACCAACAGTCCAGATGTGCTTCCCAGACTCTGAAAAACAGCAGCTGACATTGTAGAATTAAAGCAATACCTCGAAATTAAAGAAGCTTTGCTCTTGTTTAGCTGCTCTGCACAAAATCTGGCTTAATGCTGACATGTTTTGCAGCTGAGCAAGGTCTCATATATGGAGATGGAATTCCTCCTGCTCAGAGCTCATCGTAGACTTGGGGCTTCTGTTATTGCGTTCGTAGACATATTGGCTCCAGGCCTGCTCACAAGGGTGGTAAAATGCCCAAAGGTTTCAGCAGGATCAGACCAACTGTAAGAGCTAGAAAGCTAAAGACAAACTAACCCACCCTCCTTCCCCCACAAAAACAGTGTAGGATATATCATGTAAAGTGTCAATAAAAGATACAAAACAGCAATTATTTTTCCACATAAACATTTCATTGCATCCTTTCTGAACACCAATCACTGTGACACTCCATAACAATATAAATGATAACATGACTGAGGTATTCTAATCCATCCAGCTTTTGTTTCTGTACTCGTCAAGAAAAAAAAAAACCCTCCATAAAACCTCTAACAAAAACAATACTCCACTATCCCACATATGTTACCGATGCTTTCTAAAAATGGCCATTCAACAAGCTAGGCTCCATACCACGACTTCAAATTAAACCATATGTTCATTTATAAAATGAAAAACTTCAAGATTGAATGAGCCTTGAACATGGAAATCATGATTTCCAGCATGATTTTCTCTAGAAGCCTTGGGATAATCTGTATGCCCATCATACAAGTCGTTAGAGACCTACGATATTGTACTATGAATGCTGCCTTCTTCATAAAGGTCCTCTGTTTTGCGAAGAAGGGCTCAGTATGCAGACTGATGGCTTGGATTTTTCCCATTTTGACATTTGTTAAAAATAAGCTACAACATAATCAGTATCAGAAACTTTGTGGGCATTGCGTGAAAAATCTCTGGCATTCCCAGCCTGCAGCTCACACCTTTCACCAACGTCCACTCTAACCCTGCCTGTGAGAGGAGATGGTGGAAAGTGGTGCTTTGTGGTAAAGGAACCAACAAAATATCACTCAGCTTAAAGAAAAAACTTTCACTATATTTAGTTATTTAATAAATAGTAATAATAAAACTAATGCAGAATTAGTTATTTAATAATAGTAATAATAAAACTGATGCAGAATTACATGGAAGGTGAATCAACAAACAGTAATTTAAACGGTACACTAGCTTGGTTCCCATAGCTCTCCTCTAAATTGTACATACTTTATGGTCTATAGGAGCTAAGGGAGGAACATTTATCCTTCTGCCACCTTGATTTCAGTGAAATTTGAACCAGGGTCAGACCCACGAAGCAACCGAGGTCGTCCTGGTGTGGAGGCCAGCACAAAGTTTGGCTAGCTTGGGGGAGGAAGTGGTAAGAGAGGGTAGGTCAGATAATGTGAATGGTGGGAGTATGCAGTGCATGGATGACCTGAGGAGGTTGATCCCTTTTCATTACCCTTCTCCTAGGCCCTCTAGCCCTTCATATCCCCATCCTGGGACCTATTCACACCACATCACCACCACTCCCCTCACCCCCAACTCATAACACAGGGCAACCTTTGAAAAGATAAACAAGGTGTCAGAGAACAAAGGAAGAAGGACATTCAGGCCAAGAAGTGCCGAGCACACCTGGGCTGGACTTCATAGCGCGGCACTACAGCAGTGTCACAGACACTGAGATAGCGCTGGTATTTAGGTTTGGCCTTGCTTAGTATTGTCTACAGTTAGATTCATAACACAGCAGTGGTATGAAGGTAACCCATACCAGCCTGCAGGGTAGAGCAAAAGTCCTCTACAGCATAAGCAGAAAAACAAACACTAACACTTTCTGATCTACCTTGCATCTTACAAAGGTTATTCTAGGCACTTTGGGGCAATCTTTAGCAGTGATAATAAATTCCCTTTTCATGACAACCACTCCCCACTTCATAGCACAATGTGATACCCTTACAGAATATTATCCATAATGTTCTAACAAAAACAAATTGCATGTCATTACGATATGCTACAAAAGTGGGAAGGTGGTGGTGCAAAATATCATCACCTTCATACATTTCACTTCTAACAAGCTGCTTACTGTGATGGCAAATGCTGTGGTACATGAATGTCCTTGTAGCGCACCCTCTGCAGGCTGGACTTTTTTCTTGCTTAGCTGAAACTTTCTACTGCCTCTGAATTTCCTTAGCCTCAGGGCTGCTCTAATTTCCAACTGGCTGCTCATGACCTCAAAGGCCTGTTCTTGTTGGGTTTTTGCTGGAGACAGCACATCCACACCCCGTACTTCAGACTGAGAGCTTGGGTGGCTTAGGAATTAAGATGACATTGCTGTAATGTACACAGATTACTCAGCCATGATAAGAAAACCAGGGTAATCATGCTTCTATACCACGAGGATAAAATGCCAAGTGTTGGTGAAAAGCAGGCGCTTTGCTGCTGCAGCCCTCAGGCTGGATAGATAGGCAGGGAGCAGGAGAAGCACGGCTAGCACTGAATGCCAGCCTCCATGTGAGTTGTTTACTTGCTGGCTGAGGCAAGAGCATGGCGGTAGGAAACAGGTTCGTTTTTTTAAAAGAAACCCCGCCTGACCCCTCCACAGGGTGAAGTTTCCTCACTCTTCACCACGTGGCTCAGGTTCACCCGGGACCGCGGCTGACTCACCGTCTGGGAATTTGGTGTAGGCATGGCCTGTGTAAAAAAGCGGGTCTAAAAACTTGCTGTGCAAGATAAACAAGGAAAACACGCTCCTTGGCACACAGGCGGTTCAGATGTTGACCATTGTGTTCTCCTGGAGTTAATCATCACAGGCCAGGCTCGCCTTTGCAGCCGGAGGTGAGCTGCGGCCGCTTGCTCAGCGCTAAGGAAGCAGGTGCAGCAACAGCTCATTGTTGTAACAGTGTTTTGAAAATTGGGAAACTTGATATATTTTTTTTCTCCCTCCGCCATGGGGAGGTGGGGGCGAAGCTGGGCAATGCCGGTGCAGGTGGCACAGCCAGAGGTGGAGAGGGCAGGGGCAAGCGTGCATGGCTGCCTCGCCTAGAAACTCAACATTTTTCCTTGCACCTCTGTTCTTCCTCCCTGCCTTGGAGTCTGACCTTGGTTCCTGTTGGAGGAACAGGCTCTCTGCCCAGCCCGGTCACCCATGTCTGCCAGCCTGGGGCCACCACTATGGTGATTAGCCCTCACTCTAGTTACAGGCTCACCAGCTGGGACATATCCTGAAAAGTACCTTTCGGAGATACTCAGAAAGTCTCACAGATTCCCTGGGCAGTAAGCCAGCCACAGGGCAGGGTCTCTGAGCTGCCCTCTTTCCAGAGGCTGTGTGTGTGCATCTACCACCAGGTAGATCCCAGCATGCTGACGTTTGGGCACCTTCACCTGGGAGACAGACTTCTCGCTTCAGTTCGCCTTCTCCCCCGCCATTCCTCAGACCTTTAACATAATGCAGTTAATTACAGTCAGCTTATTAGACTTTTGCAGCACTGGTTGTGCAAGGGGGCTTGTCAACAGGAGACCTTCCACCCCTCCTGAGGCCAGTCTGCAGAGGCTGAAGGTGATGATAATCTGATAGCTGCTCTTTGGCCTACCTGAAATGGACATTTTTACATTTCATCCTCATTTCTAAGGGACAGATGGGTGTGTTATGTGAATTGTTGCTGCTCTGGCTAATCTAGCTGGCAGTGGGTTAGGGAAGTCACAGGGGACTGGATTCACACAAAGATGAAAGGGCAGGACCAAGATGTATATTGATGACACTGATAACCCATTCTGACCCTGTTCTGAGGTTGTAGGAAGGGCTTCATTTCCCAAAGCTGCTCTTCTTGCGCTTCTCTGGAATAGTGGTGTTTTAAGGAGGAGAAAAGAACACAACAGCAAGATAGCTTTTCAGTCTTTTACGGATTTTTAGCTCTTATCTAAATAATTTGCTGCTAAGTCTTCTTTGTCCTTGCTTCCTTGCCAAGATAATAAAGGGTGTGCATGTATACACACACACAAACACACACACACATATTTGTATTAGAGGGATTTCCGGAAAACTTAGCATGTGTAACTAGAGGAAAAAAAAGTATATAGTAACTTCAAAAGCTTTCGGGGTTGGGATTGTAAAAATATTTTACTTGGAGGGTAAGTCCTTCAGGCAACTCTCCTCACAGTAGGTCAAGAGAAGGCAAAGATAGGAAAAAAGCATTTATTTTTGACCCAAATTCTTTACCTAAGGCTTTAATCTCTGTGACTATACAAAAGTAGGGGATAGTGCAGTGCCTTAGTAAATAAGAATAAATGGCAGAGATGAAAGTGGTAAATTGTAAGATTCATACACAACTATGTGCTGAACATCATTGCATGGAGTAGTGCTACAGGATTTTTCTGTTGTCTTTAATGGAAGAAGATGTGGAACTTTTTCTGCTTAATTTCTTGCTGTATTTGCCCAGACATCTGTACTCCCAGCTCTTTTCTGAGAGTCCATCTAACTGCAAGTTCTTCAGAGACCTTTAGGTGGTCCCCAAAGTAAATAATAAGGATGGCGTCCTATCTGTTGAGTAATTCAGCCTTATAAAGGACTTGGAAATCAAGGCAAAAGCTTGTCATGTCAAATGCTACACGCTGTTATGCATAACAGACTTGTAGGTTGCAAAGCTTAAGTGTTACAGCCTTGTAAGGAGCTCTACAGTACTTCATGTGTTAATGCAAAAGCGATAGAGGAATGAAGATAATTAGGTCAGTTAATTTTTTTTTCCATTTTTTATTTATTAAGAAGTTTCAGGGATGTAATTTCTGTAGATACAACAAATGCTTGATGCTATACAAAACCAAATGGTGTGTAGGTTCCCTGTCTATTTTGAATATGAAGCCATCTAGAAGACCTAGAGCTGGACTAAGAGCCTCACTGTAGCAGGGACAGCAAAACCGTGGAGCACAGAAGCAAGGAATCTGACAGTATTTCATGTAGTTAAATGCGATGTGAGAAGGCTGCATTTTCTGTTAGATGCAAATTCTCAGACCTGCCATGTGCAAGCAACTTCAGCCAATTTAGCAACACTGTGGATGCTTAAAGACCCTCAGGATTTGGCAATCAATTCCTTTTGTGCTCTTTTTTGTGCAGCATGAAGGTCGTTAGCTTCATTTTCCAGTAGTGGATTTTCTTTCTCCCAACCCACATAGATTGAAGTGTCTACATTTAGACAAAGTCAAAAGTCTCAGGTGAAGCTTGTTCACTGAAATAAGTTAAACAAATCTTTCATTTTCAATGCCCAACCAGTTAAGCAATTAGAATTTTATTGGAAAGTGTCCCAAATTCGATAAAATGATGGTGAATATTGTTAACACGTTAGGATCGCTAGATAGGCTTTTTAAGGTAAAATTTGTTTGAAGGTAGAGAAGGCTGAGCGTCTAATCCTTGGGATTTGTCTTTTTAGGTGCAAATCAAAGCTTGAATCTGGTGAGGTAGAGCGTGTTTAAAGATACCTACTAACCTTAAAATAGATTTCTCCTTCTTTCCCACTATTTTTTTTCATATGAGGCTCTGCAACCTGGACTGAGGGAAGCAGATGGCCTGTTTTGGTAATGGACTTCTGCCGTTGTTCTTTCCTTTTTCTTAGATAGAAATTGCACAACCTTCTGAAGGAAATTTTATTCTTCTATGTTGATAAAGAAACATCTGAAGAAGGTGAGCTTGTAACAGAGAAGGAAGTGCAGTGTAAATGTAGATCTGATGAAGATCTGGCAGATTGGCAGATGTAGATCTGCAAAAACTTGTGGAGAAAGCATGTATCCAAGGGTGAAAATCAAGACTTCTTTCTCTAGAAGATTCCAAGAGGTTCATATACAAGTTTCTAGTTTCAGACCTTCTCAATTTAAAAATTAGTGACAAAAAGCTAGATGAGCTTATCTGGTACATCCTATACATGGGAAGAATTAAAAATCTAGATATTTTCAACCCGGTATATTGCAGCATTCTGCTACACTTATACTATGGAAATAATAAGAAAACATAACTGTAACAAAATAGTAAAAAAACCTCAGACCAACATGGAATATAGTTAAGTTAAAGGAGAGGACATCTTCAACCATCCTTAGCCTCTCTTTATTTCTGTCTATGCCCTGAGCAGAAATACTATGCCTCTGCTGTTACAGAATTCCATCAATCAGGCAATTAAACAAAGGAGAAGTTGATATGGAGTTGACTAATGTGCTGCCTTCAGTAGATCCTCCAACTCTGGCTGTTGCAGCCTGTTGCTGGAGTCTTTCCCACCTTGACTGGGAGGGGACCCACGACTGCCTACAGTCTCTATCCTTTCCCAGGGAGAGAAAAATCTGTTCAAAACTATGTAAGTGACAGTTAGTTTAACCTTGTGCAGTTGAGAGAGGCTCAGATAAAGTATCCAATTTCACAGCAAGACAATCTAATTTTGTCCTTGGTAAGCTTACCAGGATATTCCTTGATATTCCTGACTTTGATATTCAAAATTTTAAAATCTTCTTCTCAAATAACATCCTTAAAGCTAGCGCTATACCTTGCTTCTTGACGACATAATTTCTTTCATTAAAAAAAACAACCCCCACACATAAACGCCCTGTCCCATTGTGGTTTTGTGAATGAATATACTTTAAATATGGTTGCTGTAACTTGCATGTGCAGTTTTTTAAAACTAAACTGCCCTTTGGATTGTGTTGTTCCTGCTTTTACTACATCTTTACAAAGACTGTAATTTTCTAAATGCCTTCAGCTGCTGTACTTGTGCTATTACCTTATAGATTTATTTTATTTTCTCTTTTGTGAGCATATTAAATGAAGACTCAAAATAACTAGTAGTAGGAATATTTCACATCAGCCTTCCAAAGCAAAGAGCTGAGAACAGGAAAAAATAATACACAGTGTGCATTGACAAACCATCCATGGATTCATTTAAAAACCTTAGCAGGGAAAACAAATTTGTAAACTCAAGATCAAGTCCTGAGACAAAGACAGGATGTAAATTCCTGCTTGGTACTTGTTTCCTATGAGTTCAGTCAGATTGCTGCTAACGGCATTTCCTTCAGAAAAGATATGGGGAGTTGTGCAATTACCTAGGACACTTCAGTTTAAAATGGTACTGACCACAACTGTAACCGTGTACATTACGAAATATTTGCCTGGGTGAAATTCAACGTAAGTCAAAAGCTAAGTTCTTAGTCCATACTTGTTCTTCACCAATTTGCTTACAGGTCAGGGAATTTAGAGTAGTCCTTTAACTTTGAAAACATATTCAGAGACATATATTTTCTCGTATCCTTCCTTAAGCAATCCAAGTTATTTGAACTGGACTATTTCCAGGTAATTTACCTCAAATGCAGCGTAAGGACTAGAAAATCTGTCCTCCAGTAAACTTAGCTGAAAAATCAGAAAGGTTAATTTAAAAAATGTCATAATGCTTTGTATTTCTGCTCCTGACATTTATTTTCCTGCTTTATCGAATTTGGCTAGAGCCATTCACCAAAGTCAACCTACGGTATTCACTTTTTTGGTAATTCAACTGTTTTGCATACCCCTCCCCAAAGATGCCAGCTACCAAAATGGAAAAGAAATGTCCACCTCAAGTCATGGATAATACATGTGCAGTGGAGCGTGTACTGTCTCATCATTTCTCCAAATCATAAAATCATAAAATAGAATCAGAGAATCGTTTAGGTTGGAAAAGACCTTTAAGATCATCAAGTCCAACCATAAACCTAACACTGCCAAAACCACCACTAAACCATCCCACATCTACACCTCTTTGAAATACCTTCAGGGATGGCGACTCAACCACTTCCCTGGGCAAACTGTTCCAATGCTTGATAACCCTTTCAGTGAAGAAATTTTTCCTAATATCCAATCTAAACCTCCCCTGGTGCAACTTGAGGCCATTTCCTTTTGTCCTATTGCTTCTTACTTCAGAGAAGGGATCAACACACATCTCGCTACAACCTCCATTCGAGTAGTTGTAGAGAGCGATAAGGTCTCCCTTCAGCCTCCTTTTCTCCAGGCTAAACAGCTCTTGTTCCCTCAGCCGCTCCTCATAACACGTGCTCTAGACCCTTCAACAGCTTCATTGCCCTTCTTTGGACATGCTTTGGACACGCTCCTCAATGTCTTTCTTGTAATGAGGGACCCAAAACTCAACACAGTATTTGAGGTGGGGCCTCACCAGTGCAGAGTACAGGGGGACAATCACTTCCCTAGTCCTGCTGGCCACACTATTTCTGATACACACCAAGATGCTATTGGCCTTCTTGGCCACCTGGGCACACTGCTGGCCCATATTCATCTGGCTGTCAACCAACACCCCCAGGTCTGTTTCTGCCAGGCAGTTTTTTAGCCAATCCTCCCAAGCCTGTAGCGCTGCATGGGGTTGTTGTGACCCAAGTGCAGGACTCAGCACTTGGCCGTGTTGGACCTCATACCATTGGCCTCGTCCCATCGATTCAGCCTGTTCAGATCCGTCTGTAGAGCCTTCCTACCCTCAAACAGATCAACACTCCCGCCCAACTTGGTGTAATCAGCAAACTTACTGAGGGTGAGCTCAATTATCCAGACCATTGATGAAGGTATTAAACAAAACTGGCCCCAATACTGAGCCCTGGAGAACACCACTTGTGGCCAACCACCAGCTGGATCTAACTCCATTCACCCCAACTCTCTGGGCCCAGCCATCCAGCCAGTTTTTCACCCAGCAAAGTGTACACCCCTCCAGGCCATGAGCAGCCAGTTTCTCCAGAAGAATGTTGTGGGAAAAGGTGTCAAATGCTTTACTAAAGTCCAGGTAAACAACATTCACAGCCTTTTCTTCATCCACTAAGCAGCTCACCTTGTCATAGAAGGAGATCAGGCTAGTAAAACAGGACCTGCCTTTCATAAACCCATTCTGACTGGGTCAGATCACCTGGTTGTCCTGCACATGCCATGTGATGTCACTCAAGATGATCTGCTCCATAACATTCCCCATCACCAAGGTCAGACTGACAGGCCTGTAGTTCCCCAGATCGTCCTTGTGGCCCTTCTTGTAGATGAGTGTCACATTTGCTAACCTCCAGTCAACTGGGACTT
Source organism: Burhinus bistriatus (assembly GCA_013397275.1). Classification (NCBI taxonomy): domain Eukaryota; kingdom Metazoa; phylum Chordata; class Aves; order Charadriiformes; family Burhinidae; genus Burhinus; species Burhinus bistriatus. The sequence continues at coordinate 253,151 of VYXH01009021.1, forward strand.
GCCTGGTTAGCCAGGACTGCTGATAAATGATGGAAAGAGGCTTGGTGAGCACTTCCACCAGCTCCCGCAGTAGCCTTGGGTGCATCCCATCCAGCCCCATAGACTTGTGTGCACCTAAGTGGTGTAGCAGGTTGCTAACCATTTCCCCTTGGATTATGGGGGCTTCGTTCTGCTCCCTGTCCCTGTCTTCCAGCTCAGGGGGCTGGGTACCCTGAGAACAACTGGTCTTACTATTAAAGGCTGTAGCAAAGAAGGCATTAAGTACCTCAGTCTTTTCCTCATCCTTTGTCACTATGTTTCCCCCTGCATCCAATAAAGAATGGAGATGCTCCCTAGTCCTCCTGTTGCTAATGTATTTCTAGAAACATTTTTTATTGTCTTTTGTGGCAGTAGCCAGTACCCAAGTTCTAGTTGGGTTTTGGCCCTTCTAGTTTTCTCCCTGCATAATGTCAAGACATCTGTGTAGTCCTCCTGAGTGCCCTGCCCCTTCTTCCAAAGGTCACAGACTGTCTTTTTTTTCCTGAGTTCCAGTGAAAGCTCTCTGTTCAGCCAGGCCAGTCTTCTTCCCCACCAGCTCGTCTTTTGGCATGTGGGAATGGGCTGCTCCTGTGCCTCTAAGATTTCCTTTTTGAAGAATGTCCAGCCTTCCTGGACTCCTTTGCCCTTCAGGACTGCCTCCCAAGGGACTCTGTCAACCAGGCTCCCAAACAGGCCAAAGTCTGCCCTCTGGAAGTCCAAGGTAGCAGTTCTGCTGACCCTCCTCCTTACTTCTCCAAGAATCAAAAACTCTACAGTTTTGTGGTTGATATCCCCAAGATGGCCTCCAAATATCACATCATCCACAAGTCCTTCTCTGTTCATAAACAACAGGTCCAGTGGGGTACCTTCCCTATTTGGCTCACTGAGCAGCTGTGTCAGGAAGTTACCTTCCACACACTCCATTTCCTCTCCACTGTTTTGTATTTCCATGAGACATCTAGTAAGAGTCCCCCATGAGAACAAGCGCTAGCAACTGTGAGACTTCTCCCAGCTGCCTATACAATATTTCATCTGCCTCTTCATCTTGGTTGGGCGATCTCTAACAGACTCCCACCATGGTATCTGTCATGTTCGCCTTTCCCCTGATTCTTACCCATAAATACTCAACCCTATTGTCCCCATCATTAATCTCTAGACAAGCAGAACACTTCTTAACATACAGGGCCACCCTACTGCCTCTCCTTCCTTGGCTGTCCCTTCTGAAGAGTTTATAGCCATCCATTGCAGCTCCAGTTGTGTGAGTCATTCCACTGTGTTTCTGTGATGGCAACTATACCATAGTTTTCCTGCTGCACAATGGCTTTCCATTCCTCCTGTTTGTTGTCCATGCTGCGTGCTGTGGTGTAGATGCACTTCAGTTGGGCTACTGATCCCGCCACCTTTTTGGGGGGGTAGAAGCCCCAATTCTGACATAACCATTCTCAGGCACTTCTGTGGTTTCTAACACATGAAAAACCCTTGTGTCTGCTGTCACATGACTCTCTATCCCCTACCTCCACTGAGACGGCGGACCGAAGGACTTTGCTAGCACGCCGTCCCACAAAAACTGGTGTGCTGCCCCCATGCTTGTCTCTAGTGAGCCTGGTTTTATTCCTTTCTCCCTTCAAATCTAGTTTAAAGCACTTTCAATGAACCCTGCTAACTCCTGCACAAAGATCCTTTCCCCACTTTGAGACAGGGGTACCCTGTCCGTTGCCAGGAGGCCTGGTGTTTTATAATCTGACCCATGATCAAAAAACCCCAAAATTCTGCCAGTCACACCAGGCTCAGAGCCAGGTATCGATCTGCTGGCTCTTCCTGTTTCTTTCCTCATCATTCCCTGCAACTGGTAGGATAGAGGAGAACATTACTTGTGCTCCTGATCCCTTATCCAGCCGACAATGACTGTGTGAGTCCTGAAATAGACATTGAAGAAGGACAGAGGAGAAAGCACCTATCTGTGCTGCAGAGAATATAATGCTACATCCATTACGTCTGTATTACTGTCTCCCAAATATAAAAAGTTTGGGCTAATCTAGAGATGTCTTCTGATAGTCTTGGTTTCAGTTAACAAGTAAGCATATTACACTATAGAATATGCATTGAGATTTTTAATTGTCTCTATTATGAAGGCTTCTTTCAATTGTAGAGCTGTCTTTTTGGCTGTATGATGAAACGTGATAGTGGCATTCTACTGGTGGGGTTGCTTGCAGAGCTCCAGATGCAGGGTTTTTTCATCATGCTTTTTGCTGCTTCATCTCCACAGTGCATTCCACAGAACACTCAGCTTTTTTAAAAAGTATAATACAACTACAGCTATAGGGGAGGAAAGTGCTAAGAGTGTAGACATAAATTAAATGTTAATCACACAGAAATGATTACAATTTGATAATATACAAAATGAATCCATCTCCCTTGAAATTAAGTCAAAATTATTTAAAATCTCAATATGCAATCACAATCAAAACAACTTTATAAAATGATATTTTAATTTAAATTGCTTAAATGGAATGCTTTAGTGTATTCAACTGGCAGACAGGCATAGTCCCAGTACTTGTATAATAAGCTACTTCAGTTAGATAGCAATTAACTTTTTAAATTCAGTAAGTATTACAAATTGTCAATTGCTTTCTGAGAAAAAGTGTCTAGAGAGGAGATCAGGTCTGGCTGAGTGTAAGAAAAATGTACTAGTATTAACTAATCCTGGAAGATTTTCTACATTCAAAGTGTGATAAAGCTAATGCTTTTAAATATTAGTGATAGACTACTGTTCCCTATTATTTTTATAATAGTATTTAAATTCCATGCTGAATTGTAGCTAAATTTTGGATATAGTTTAGGCTGAATACACTTTCTGCAAGCTGCTATATGAGTAGAAAATTGGCTCCTTTTGATTTGCAGTCCAAAAGCAAAAAAATACCTCACAAAGCTGTTGAACTGGCATTTTTAGAAGTAGCTTGAGAGCATTAGGAAAATGCCATCAACCTTCAGGGACATTTATGTTCCTAAATCTCTTTTTGTCCTTTGAAGATGTCGGCTTTGTTACTCTTTTGGACTAGGACATGTTGCAAATGGGAGAACAGAGAAAGACTTCGGATAGAAGAACTTCTCACAGGGCTGATACAAAGGGCTTTTAAAGATAACAAAGAGATTCCCACAAACTTCAGTGGGTTTCTTTCCTGACATGTACAGAGTCTCTTCTGTTTCTCCACTCACAGTGCCTGGGAATGGGTTACATTATGTGAATTTAAACCTCTGTGCTATCCCCATTTTGCAGGACTGTTGGCCTGAGTCCTGGCTCATAGCTGGTAGCACATGAAAGGGGACAATCCATTATCAAAAACCAATGCCAAAGCAGCTGTTGGATGCTTGTGGGTAGAACCAGAGAGAGTGTGACTGTGTAGGCTTTGTTTCCTTAGAAAACCAAGAGAAAACTTGAGTGTGTTGACTGATGGTAACAGTCCGAAAATATAGGTGATTTGTTATGTGCTGTGACTGTTATGTGCTGGGTCTCCATCAGCAGTGAGATGTGAAGGTCGTCAGCTCAAAGATGTTGGCTTCCCTCCTCGGTACCTGCTTGGTTGCTCAAAGTACTGAGTCTTTATCTCCCGCACCTTGCAATTAGCATTCCTATGCACACTGAAGCTGGCCACCTGGAGAAAGTCTTATTTACCTAAATATTCATTGATCTGATAAGCAAGTGTTCTCACTTGCATAACACCATTGAGCTGGCAAAATGAAAGCATTTTACATACATTACCCTCTCATATATATAAGGATTAGGAAAGAGTAGCTGGTTGGGGAGTGATAAGAAAATTTTAAAAAAAGAGTCGGGGAGAGGCACAGAGCAAGGGGAGCAGGTGGATGCTGCAGGCAGGCTGGGGGGTGGCAAAGAGGAGCGGTGTGAAGGAGGAACCAGAATGAGAGCAGGCTGGCATGCCATCAGCAGTGTAAGCTATGCTGAAAGGCAGAGCGCTGCATAGGTAGGTGGTATACAATGAGGAAAACCCATATACTGAAAGAGAGCAGATGAAAGGAGAAAGATCCAGCCTCCAGGATTCACATGGTTTGCCAATAGTTGTCCGTAAAAGTGTGTGAAACAAGCGTGCCTAAGTGTTTGTTTCAGTCCTGTGGAATCCCAGTAACGTAAAGTAGAATATCAGGCATTTTGCTCCTTTTTTTCTCAGTATATCTTGAATATTTATGCAAGCTCCTGAATAGAGTGCAAACAAAACACTGGATGGTTAGCATATTTTTGGAGCAAACATTTCTTTTAGAAGCAGGGGACAAAGGTCAGTGCTGCCCATGGAAGTAAAAAAAAAAAACCTGATGGGAAAACAGTTTTTTAAAAAATATATACTTATTTATGCATAAAGAAGTATACACAATAGGTTGCAAGTCAGATAAATGCAGGCTAATCTCTCTAGTTTCTTTTTTCAACTTCTTCAAAATTTCACATGGAGAATATTAACCTGATGGAATAACCATATTGAGAAGAGAAGGAAAAAGGCAGAAAGAAACAATTAAGTCTGAATGTGTGCTATTTCAAGTACTAATTTTTGTTTCTGCATAAGAGAAACATCTACTTTCTGGTTCATCAGGGAAACAATTGGGTGATTTGTCCTACGAAAGCATAATTTTCATATTTTCAGGAAGAAACGACATGTGTATGCCAAAAGGCTGAAAATGGGTTTATTGTCTACTGTAAGTAACTTTCTAAGCTGTCCTTTTTATTTTTAATACCATTTGAACTTACATATAATTTTAATTATATATAAATGGAGTGAAGTGAGGATCTATGTGAGTATGTTCATCCACGTGGAGGTATAAAAGAAGAAATTATTTCCGTTCAAAAAATTGTAAAGGTAGACTTCTCTGTGGTGTCACTGCCTGAGAATTAGGAATGGACATCAGCTGACTTCACACTTATCTGAGCAAGATAGGTGTCCAAATACCCTTTTGGGGCACAACTTTAAGGTCTAGTTGGGCCACATTCTTTGGAGAAGCCAATGGCAAAACAGGTAATTTTCAGTCATTTCAGTAGAATCTGTCTTTCTGTTTGGGTCCTGATGCGACCTGCTTTTAATGAAATGGTTTTACATCATACCTGCCTTCTAAATGCCACACTGCTCAAGTACAGCATTTCTGAATTCTTGCAGAGTACCACTCAGAGCAGTAGTGCTTTGGGAATGAAAATAGAGGTGGTTTTAGTACATTTCTAGGGCTCAGAAATGTAAGCATACACAGTTCCTTGAGAAAGGATTTGGCTGCTGTTTTTTTGGGGGGACACCTACCCTAATTCATACCTTTAGGTTACCCCCCCAAAGATGACAAGTGTGTTCAGGTTCATTTTTCTTATGGGCTACTTTAAGAATTCCTTTACCTGTTGTGGTTTTTTTGTTTGCTTGTTTGCTTTAAATTAAAAAGTATTCTTATAAAAAGCATGGGTAAAAACCCTGTCCAGATAAGAAAAAGCTTCCTTTGATGGCAGATCTATCCTGTCTTTCAAATTTTCATTGCACATGGCATTGTGTCATGCCATCAGTAATCTTGCTGACAATAGCACGGCCTCGTTCTTCATGATGACTGTAATTGAACTTCTTGGTGAAAGCACTCCTTGACAACACTTACCACCATAGTAAGACAAGGTGAGAAGCGTTAACAAAACTCTTTCAACAAATCTTGTGCTATTCCTCTTTGTCTTCAACTGCGGAAAAGCTGCCTGCTGGTACGGAGCGGATGGACATTTAACTTCGTTTCGTGATCACTATTCCTCCCCAGGCGAGTCCACAGAACCCTTTTTAGCTTGTAATGGGAATACTGCAGTAATAGATGGGGAGCTGCAGTAATTTTTATAAACACGCTGTGTAAACAAGCGAGATGATAGGAAATGTGGCCCCACCGAGGCCCTGCCTAGTGAAAGGAAACTCTCCTGCTTGCTCGCTCGCCTTCATTTTTTCGGCGTATGGAGATTCAATCAAACGAGATGTTGAGTTAAAGGTCAAAATGGAACTCTTTCCCACCCTTTTTCATTTTTCCAAGACAAATATTTTATTGGCTGGAGTACAGTGAAAAGAGAGGGGAAAAAAAGGACAATATATCTTGACTAGACTAGGGGTTATCCCTCTTATTTTATAATAACTGTGAAACTTTTCCAGCATTTTTAGTTTTACTTTTTTTTATAGAAATCAGTCAAATTCACATATTTTAATTTTATCTGAACGTACACTGTTTGTGTGACACAGGCAGCCAGGACTGACTTGACTTTGCAGAAGGGTAAGACAAATTTTGCACTGACTTACACACCTTACAATTTCACTGAAACCAATATATGTGCATACCTGCAGAACACAGTCTAGTCAATCGCTACATGCTTTCTTTGAACAAATACATGCATGCATGCACACAGTTTTAATCCTTTGAATGTTTTTTTTTTTCAAGGCCTTGCTTAATTTCAAGTTACAGCAAGTCTATCCTATTTCAGTGTATTTATCGTCATTCCACCCCAGTCTGCACAAACTGCACAGGGTCAATAACACAAGCAGATTGAGTCTGCCTAGGTGCTGGAGATGAAAGGTCACGAACAGAATGTTATTCGTGATAAATGAAATCTGCTGCTGCTCCTTCCATTTCTCTGCAAAAAGCTATGAGTCTTTCAGAGCTGTGTGTGCAGACTGGTAGAGTTAGAGGCCACCTGCTCTGTAAATGATAAGAAGAAATGAATGAATTTAATACTGACAGCTCGTTAATCCATTACCTGGCAGCCACTGCACTGAGGCTTGATCACAATTTACAAAAATTCATGTATGGTTGCCTGAAGTCTTATTTAGTAATATCTGTGCAATCTATGAATGAATCCAACCTAAAGTCATATATAATAATCATAACGGGATTTGCTGGCAGGTATTAGCTCTCTCCCTCTGATAACCCAAGGAAAGGTTTTTCCCATTACTCTTTCCAACGTGGTAACTATTATTAAATTTAATTCATGGCAGAAAAGTAATACTTTGTCTTGTTCTAACAATTAAAACATATAATACAGTTGGAAGGGACAATCCCTTGGTATTTATGGATTACATTTAATTGCAAGCGGTAGAACTGTTTTGGGGCTTTTTTTCATTTTTTAATATTGTTTGTACTGTTAACTACAAGGTGGCTTATAGACAGATAAAATTTTTTTGTAGGCACCTGCAGTTATTTTATATCCACTTGTCATCAAAACTTTTCTGCCTGAATCCTAAGGCATTTACGTACTGCATGGGACCTGCACACTTAAGTCATGTGAACAAAGAATACATATTACTCAACTTGAGGAATGGTGTGAGATTCAGATCCCCAGTTTTGACCAAATTGCTATGTACACCAAATTCCCAAAGATGACAGACGGCGAGAGCAGACTTGCTGGGGACCAGGACTGCTTTGTTGGTGCTCCCAGCTGGCAGTCGCAGCCCAGCGCTGACTGGGAAGCCATGCAGCCATTAGGATGGTGCATGGCTGATAAGCCTCTTCTCAAGATTTGCCTGTTAGGGCACAGTGCTGTGCCGAGGTTAGCCGTGAGTCAGGAATGGTCGGCCTGTGGCTCTGGCTGCCTGTGGCTCTCAAGCCCTCGCAGTGTAGCTCCTGTGACAGAGCTGCATCACTTAGGGGCTGTGCTAGCACAGGGCCTCCTGGCTAATGCTGATCTCTAGGCATTAAAGGAAGGTGTGCACAGGACCTGTTTCCTTGTTGCACCACCTGGGACCCAGTGTTGAAGGAGCAGAGGAGCACCTGAAGGCCAATGTCACTGCTCGCCTTCCTGGTAGTGGATGCATGGCTCTCTGGGAGAGCCAGGAGGATGCTCATTCCTGTTGCCTACATGCTTGCTTTTTGGTTTTAGAAGTGCCCATCTCCCTCCACTCTTTCCACAGGAGTGTCAGCTACGGAGCGCGGGCTTTTAGATGCTGCGTGAAGAACCAGTTGACAGAAACTCTGAGAAGCTGAATCTGAGCCATCCAGAGCCACTGTGTTCATTACAGAGGGTTCTGGCTGTCACGATGCTGAAGTACCTGCCCCAGGGAACTGCCAGTATCTTTGAATTTCAAACATTTGGCATGTTGCATCGCTTCTCTGAATCACATGCTTCCATAGATCCATAAGATTATGTCTTGAAAGAAGGGCAGAAAGATATATCACATATAATGGAACTAAATAAATTTGGAGGCTGTAGGATAAAAACATATCTTTTGGATAAATACTTTTAAAACACACTAACTTCAATACAATCATGAAAAACAGAGCCCTTTGGGGTCATAAAATGGGTGCAAATAAACAGTTTGTTGTGGGTTTTTTCCCTCCATACCTGAATAATTTAAAATGTTCTTCTGATTGAAAGTGTGAGTCACAAAGACTTCCTACCACTGTGAACACTGTCAAGAATAGGTCAGATTGACCCCATGCAATTCAGTGTTGCAAGGGGTTTCGAAAGGAAAAAAAGGTAAAATTGCCAGATGCCTGGAGCTCATTTTGCATTGCTAAGTTGTTATGTCTCTGTTTCTGCTGCTTACCACCTGCTGCGTGAGAATAACAGTATTGTTTCATGAGTACTTACATGCAAAGTGCCTTTAAAACCCTCTCTGCTCTTCCTCTCAGTGCCAAAACTGAAATAAACATTTACCTTTTTACAAATCATAGAAATAAGGAATCAACCCCCCGCCTCTACCCCCGCCACGTGACACTTGGTTTGAGAGGGTACAGAGCTCCAGCAGCCAAAGATTGCTTAGGAAAATGTCCTTATAATAGCCCAAGGAGTCTCGTACCCTCCTTTTTCCTTTCGTCATGTACCAGCAGCGGGCACCTGCCTTCTGTGGTTGGCAGGGAGTTTTGGTACCATGTGACCAGCGAGCAGGGAAATAAAAGTTTGTAGTGTGTAACCAATAACTGCTCATGGCACAGTGGCACCGGTAAAATGCCCTTTGAAAGTCACTTCTACCCATGCCTGCTTTTCTATCTTCCTTTCGTTGGACTGTGTGCTGACTGGCAAAAGACAGAAACCAGGAGCATGGGAAAAAGCAGCAGAATCTGCTTTTCCTTCCATCTTATTGCATGGAAGAATGACTCAGCACGTAAGGAGAAGCCCGGGGACGACGGGGAGAAGGGCGTGTCGGACAGCCAGTGGACACCCTCCCTCTGTGAGGCACCTCTCTTTCAGACTTCCCAGTTAGTAATTAACTGTTCCAGTTTGGCTGCAGCCTCTCTTTACCTAACATAATCTGTCTTTCCTCAGCAGGCAGGAGCAATTGTATTAATAGATGCTGGAATTAGTAATGCAATATTCAATAATTTTATGGAACATGTAATTTCACTTCAGTGGCCAAGGACCGGGATAGGACAGCTTCCAAGAGAAAAGGACACATGAATTGCCACTGATGGATTTTGTGATGAAGAAAATAACTGAGAAGAAGTGTCCTCAGAGCAGGACCTCCTTGTGGACCCTGTGTGAAGTGTGCACCAGGCATGGCTTCCTGGTAGGAGGTCTTCCAGTCCCCACAATGGACATTTTAAAATTTGCTATCTTAGTACCTAGCTCCAGCTAGAAGGCATGAGCATGTGATTTTAATTTGAAAATATTCCTTGAGATGAGTAAGGGGGGAATAAAATAAAACAAATTATTAACTTGCAGGGAGGCCTCACTGAAGTTGTTGTTTTTTCTACTGTAATATTCATGTCAATCAGTGTGTTTTCTTTTCATCTTCATAGGGTCCCATTAGGTATCGTGTTGTCAACAAAAAGAATATCATTTCAGCACCAACGGCTTTTCCTGTGATTATCCAACTCCTATTAATAATGCCTAAGGAACAGGCTTGCTATTGGGTTTTACTGCTATAATATATGCGCATGCTTGGGGCATACATTTGAAATTCCCCAATCTGTATTAGCTCTTGTATTACTAAAGGTACAGCTAAATGAAATAGATAAGGCTCAGTAGCTGTTTAATGTTCAACAGTCTATGTATCTACAACATCTCTCCAGGGAATTTGGCAATACTGTATTGAATAACTGAGTATTAACAAACTTTTCTCCTAATGTTACTCTTGATGCTGTCCGAACACACATGACGTAAGATTTCAAGGAGCTGAAGTATGGTTATAACCATACAGTCCACTTGAACAGCTATGGCTCAAAAACATAATGCCAGTATAATGCCAGCAAAAAACCCATAATCTCTTAATTTCACTGATGTTATGTTCTTCTCATAAAATGGAGCTCAAAAATAACTGAGGCAGCCTCTAGCCTATCTTTATTTTTTTCCAGTTCCACCCATACCTGTTTATCCCTGACACTGGCATCTTCTGTTGCACTGGTGATCTCAGAGAATCACTCTGTAAGGATACCTCTGAGGAGCTGGAACAGTCGTTGTCTTGTTAATTACTCTTCTCTTGATTTTTCTCCCCTTCTGTTTCACAGCCATTCATAGAAGGACTGAGGCAGAGAGGGTACAAGGTCAAGAGAACTGAAGGACTGCTGGGAGAGAAGATGTTACAATAACCCAAGTGTATGGGAAAATAAAATGGAGGGGAGCAGTTCATAACAGGGTCTCTGTTCCTATGAAGCCCATGCAGAGAGATGTTTAACAGTTCAGTATGCTATATGCACCTGGGCTAATGTATACAGCATGTGTATACGTATATATGTATATTTTATATAGATATTTTCTAGTCTCATTTATATTCCAGCGTTGGCATTGTTTGATAGCAAAGCACATGATGGAGACTAGAGGAAGAAGAAGAATTTACATTGCTCTCCAATCTGAGTACTTGACTTGCAGCTATTTTTGTGGGATCTCTGTGGGAATAGTGGAAGGAAATGTAGATGCAGTAGAACTGATTTTAGTTTAGTTTCCCTAAGTTGCTGTATATGCACTGCAGAAATGCTGGGTACTCAAGCAGAAGTTTTAATCAGCTAAAATGTTTTTTTTGTTTTTCCCAGTTAACTATTTGAAATTACTGTTGCACAGCTCGGTATTGTCAATATTAGAGCTATGCAGGCACAATGCTGGGGTTCCTTGATGTTGTTCCATATCCTAGCAACAACTCCAGCTATCGAGGATCCCACTGTCAGAGCTGTGTGCATAAAAATGAGAGTGCAATATGTCCTATACTGTGTTGTAAAAACCTGCACCTGGGATCAGTATAGAAGCAAGCCACGTGCTTGAGGTAAAACTGGCATTTTTAAATTTGACATTCATGAAAATGTTTCCATCAATTAGGCTCATGAGCTATGCCTGACATTTCTAAAATCACTGTTAAAATCACAGTCATGCTGAGATCAATGCCTGAGCCTGTGCTAACTCCAGTGAGGCCAAGATTTCATTCCTTGATGTCAGCATCTTTGGCTATCTACATCCTGAACTCAGTTGTGTGAGTTATGATGGCAGTCCCAGAGCATTTTCAAGTGTTGGATCTGAAGGTTGCTCTGTCCTGAAGGTAAATGAGTGCTTTTACCATGTCTAGAAAAATAGCAAAACCCTCTGAAACCTTTGAACATCATTGTGGATATGTCTTCTGTTGTCCAACTAATGCTTCTCCTTGCTTTGAGAATGACAGCACAGAGGTGAAGCAACTCAATAAAAGGAAGTGAAAATGAATATACATATTCCTTGCACAAGATTTGAAAGACTGAAAGCATTCATTGTGTATGACAGTTGTGTTATTTCATCTAACAACCAAATCTGTACATCTCATGTTTGCACTTGTAGTTTAAGCTAGGTGCTTTAGACTTTTTTCCACATTTTCTAATTAAAAAGACATTTTCAAGAAGCCAACAGTGTCAGGCATAATTAGTGCACTATGATTCCTGTATTACCTTTACCAGACAGAACCCAATGGACTTGTATGCCGTTACTGGATATGCTAAGCAGCTTTAAAACATGCTCACTCCAGTCCTGAACACCTAAATTGCTTGAGATGTACTGGATCATTTGCAGCTTCAAACTGTCCACTGTAGACCAGAAAATCGGTTAGTTCTCATTTGGCTTTCTTGTGATATTTCCAAGGGATATTTCTGGCAGATAAGAGGCATGCGCATATGACATAGTGCACTTGACATGAACGTGCAAGACAAATACTTCAAAATGAGAGCTCTGCCAGAACACTGACAAATCATGCCTGCCTGCTAAAGAGCAGGATATATGGCTGAATGTCAGGGTATTTTCTCCCTGGAAACAATATACATAGTCATAGTTCCTGTTGTAACCTGGAATCAGCTGGAATCAGTGTAGTGCTTTTAGAGGTTTCCTTGCCATTCTGGGCAATTATCAGCTTAAATGGGGGAAAAAGGTGCAGATGAAATGCCAGAGGCATTTTGCGTCTGAATATTGTAAGAACTTCTATCTTCTTCTTTTTCCTTTTCCACATACTCAGCATTTCTTTCTGTTTTCTGTACTAGCCACAATTGTTTCTCTTATTTTCTTTCCTAGTTTGGCCCAGAAGAGGCTTAGTATCCTATCTGCCTCTCCATTTTTAACTCATCATATGAGCTGTCATCAACAAGTGCCTGTCAGCCTTGCTGCACAGTGTCAGATTTTCTTGAACGCATTGCATACCTCTGAATATAGCCCCAGAACTCTCTCATGCCAATTTGAGGCCTTTGGAAACAACATGGACTTGTGCTCATGCACACACGTGAAAAGGTATACATTACAAAAGATGTGGCCCTCTGAATTTCTTTGGCTAGATGTATAGCCTGGTTCTCACATTACCCACAGTGCCATCAAAGTCACACTCCCAAAGAGCAATTATTAAAGACATTCACGTTTAACCAAGGTTTCTTTCTTTGTACTATTCTTGAACATCTGTTCCAGCTCAGTCAAGTGCTCAGGTGATATTCTCTATAGAAATGTCTATAACCATAAAAAACCCCAAATCCTTCAGTGAAATTTCAATGATGCTGTTATGTAGTATGTCTTGCAAGATTTGATAGAAAGAAAGAAAGAAACGAAAAAAGAAAGAAAGAGAGAGAAAGAGAGAAAGAGAGAAAGAAAGAAAGAGAAAGAAAGAAAGAAAGAAAGAAAGAAAGAAAGAAAGAAAGAAAAAGAAAGAAAGAAAGAAAGAAAGAAAGAAAGAAAGAAAGAAAGAAAGAAAGAAAGAAAGAAAGAATTATATAACATTGCTGCAAAAGAGCAAAGGCCTGGATTTGTGAGATAGAAAGATTTTATTGAAAATTAAATAAGTTAAGTCAAATGACAGGATGTTATTAGAGAGAAGAAACAAATGCATTTTAAACTTCACACAAATATATTCCTGATCTATAGATATGTCCTTGTATACAATCTAAGTCTAGTGTCTCCAGGCAAATTTTCACTGGGAATGAAGTACAAAGTGCCTGGATATGCTAACCAATCTGCAGAGAATCAATATTTTATACCAAAAAAAATTATCTTGGCAGTTTCATCTCGTTATTGCTGCAGTTACATGGCATTTTCATATCAGTGACAATGTGATACTGCGAAGTAAAACTGCAGTGAAGGCAGAGTTGCCCAGCCAATATTTAAAACAGGACTTCTGTCTGAAGAAACTTGTTTGTGAGCAGCAGATGAAAGAGATTTTTACAGAGATGCTGAGATATTTTGGCATTCAGCTTTGTGACCAGGAGGTCCCTCCTAGTCACCTTTATTCCTGTGTTATGCACATTAGTGACGAACAGGACAAAGCAGAGTAAAACAATCTGGAGGAGCAAGTGGTGCTATCCAGTTCCTCAAATAATTCTTATCTATAAAGTAGACATCAAAGTAAGTATAAATTTTATTATATTATACAGTATTACACAGTGAAGTACAAAATTTAAGACTATCCTTCTTAATGTATTTCTTCCATTTCCATAGTACACTCACCCCTTGCTTCTCAGCATGTACTTTCAAGAACAGGGTGCAAGGTAGGGAGGAGAATGCTTAAAATTACTTCAGTGTATGAACAAATCATGACCTTTCCACAATGGAGCCAATGGCATAAAGACAAGCGCTATTGCTTAATTCAGTAGCAAGGGAGAAGGAAAGGGAGGAAAAACTGTTTTCTGTCCATTCCATGTAATTGAAATATTTCCCATGCTCCCATATACTTAATAACTTTTGAAGCTGGTTGTAGAGTGCCTCCAGCATACATCATTAAGCAGCAATACAATCTTCTTTAATAGAGTAAACACAACCTATGGAAGATTGGACTGAACCTAAAAACACTCCTGATGGAATGCACGCTGGATAATGGCCACAACGTATATGATAGTTACACTCATAAACTGGGCAATGATATATATAACTTCTATGTGATGTAGCAATAAGTACGATACTCAGCACTTCCCTAAAAATTGTAAGATATATTTGATGCCCACTTTCTTTAATTTTTGCTTCTGTCCTATCTTGTAGATACAGTTTTGTACCTCTTTTTTTAATCCAATAAACCCATTTGCAATTATAGTAATCTGTACTTTTATGCAGTAACAATAGTCTTGCTGACACTCAGACCTGACTTAAGGGAGAGGCAACACAGGCCCAGCGCCTTACGCTCTGTAAGATAAGGGGCTGTTGAGAAGAAAAGCAACTTTTCCTTAGAAAATCAAGTGGTGTTGAATTGAGAGTATTTCCCAGAGTGCTGCTAATGGCCTTCTAGATAATATGGGAAGACTCCAAGTGAGACACTGTACATTTTTGATGCTTTATGATGAGGAAAGATGTACTGAAATAAAAGAGGAATAGATGCAGAAAAAGAGCTGACAAAATGAATAGAGCAATGGTTAGAAAGGCTAACCTGCTTGGCTTCTTATGGCTTAGCAAAATGAGAGCTAAGTGAAGACATGTAGCAGTGGCACAAAAACAAGTAAATACAGACTGCTTATGAATGAATTTGGGGTTGAAACTGAAAACAAAAGTCCCATCCAAGAAATGAAGTTCTAGAGCAGAATCGTATTACCACAAATGTGGGCAAAAGTGTAACTTGTATTACATTAAATTTGGTCAGTTTTGGTGGGAATGCCTTGCTTTTCACAGAATGTATAGATCTTACTAACAGTGTGATACAGTGAAAGGATTCATTTCAGAACGTGACTACTGTAGACAGAGGATCCATTTTCCTTAGCATTCAGCTGCGTTCAGTGGAATGACAAATTTAACTGTCACCTCACCATCTCTAAAAAGGGGCTGTATTCCATGGTCTCATGTTTTGGTTTCTACGATGTTCTTTTAGTTGAAATGAAGACAGTGGCATCCTTATGAATCTCCTTTCTGTAAGGAAAATTAGAATATTAAACAATCACTTTTGCAGTGAAATGGGAAGATCCTATGTCATTTACCGTGTTCAAACTACAATAACTCTGTAACTTAGTCACAATTCATTACTGTTGTAAATAGAAAAAAGAAACTAAAAATTAATAATTCCCTGTGATGTTCTCGTAATACTCACAGATATAAGTACTATAAACATACAATATGAGTGATTAAAAAGGCCTCCAAATTGACAAAACTGGAAGCACTCACAAAGTAAATGCTACTTAGTTCTGCTCTTTCTCTTTTCTGAAGAAGATCCCTCAGTCCCGCTATCAGTCCTACTATAATTGGAAGTTATGTGTGTGTGCTGAAATACGTACAGATGTGCACATTACTGAATATTCAAATACTACACACACATATGTATGAGTTGGGCAAGTTTTAACTGGGAGGGAGGGACAGGATATGCAAGTTTACCCAAATAACAAAATTATATGGAGTAAATGTTGGAATCGGCCAACTTGCTTTTGCAAACACTTCTCATGGTCAGGGTAGCATTTGTTACTGAGGAAAGTATTCCATGCTCCATTACTGCAGAACAGTCAAGCACTTTGGTATGCACCTGGGTCCCACGCCAAACCCATCTTTATCTGCATCCGAACTCTTACTCCTTCTCTTCCTTCAGCTGCCAGTCTTACCAGATAAAGTTATCTCCTCTTGTAAAAACTAGTTTCCAAAGAGAGCTTGACTCTCTATCCATTTGGTTAAGATACCAATTTAGGAAGAGGAAGGCACAAGTTGTCACTGCAAGTTAGTCAACACAGGGGTTTGTGTGGGGGTCCCTTGGTAGCCTCTATATCTGTTAGGTTCTCTGGGGCAGTGTGCCTTTTTCATTAAAACATTTCAGCACAATTCATTTTACTCTATATTAAAGCAAAACTAAAAATTAACCTCCTTAATTTTCAGTAAACATATTTGCATTTTATGCAGATTTTGTATGGATGCTTGTACACACACAACTGCAATTGCAAGCAAAAACCACAGTTGTGGCATTACTACCTTTTTTATAAATGGAGAAAACAAACCCAATTAGTGTACGTTTGGGCCAGCTGTCAAATACCAAATCACTCATGAACTTGGCCAAATTTAGGTCTCTGTTGCAATCAGGGTCAGTGATCTGTTGAAGCACATTGTTTCTTTGATCTTACTTCCCTTAAAAAAAAGAAAAAAATTGCTATAACCATCTTTTAATTTTAAAATGGACGACCGCCTCTCTTCTTTTTTTTTTTTTTTCCTAATGTACCTGTCTAACTTTGGTAAGTTGTGACTTTTCAGTGCTTTTCTGACATAACCTGTTCACTGTTTTGAAAGCCTGTTGCCAGTAGCTGCTCTGGTTATGCAGCGCTGGGGAAGAGAACAGTTTCTTTCAGATTGCAAGAACACTTCAGCTGACTCTTAGACATGTTTCAGCTGTGTGAATTACCAGGTTAAAGAAGTGCCCTTGCAGAACATGGCACCAGCACAGCCCTGACAGATATAGACTGCTATTTTATTTTTGAAAAATCAGCCTAGGGCTATTGTGGCTGGCTTGCTGACAGACATCATGTGTTGCTATTCCGACAGAGAAATATTAACTATAAAATCAACTAACCTGAGGGTTTGGAATAATACTTAAATTTTTAATAAGTTGTCAAAAGCCCACTTTACAGCATTCATTTAAAATTGGACTGAGCAACCCCACTGTCATTTAATATGCACTTACCCACTGGAAATGCCAGCAAGGGGAAGGGTGGCAGAGCTGCAAACCTCCTCTATGAAAAGGATTTCTGGTCTATGATTTATTCCATGCCATTTCAGCTGGATAGGTGTATCTGCCCCAGATGGTCATGCTGGATTGCAATATGGATTTCCCATCCATGCCCTCCCTCAGGTAGTCGGCTCCTTTCAGCGTACTTACATGATCCAGCCACTGGTTACCATATCATAACCTTAGCGGTATGGCTGCATTTCCTTCCTCTCTTCCCTCTCCTTTCTCCATGGATCTTTCCTGCCCCCTAAACACCAATTGCTTTGAACAGGACCATTTCATCCTTCCCTTCAGCGAGGCTTGCAGTGCACCTTGCACAAGCCTGAATGCAGCATCATGGCCCATGTAGGTTTCTCACTCCACGGACAAGGCAATTGTGGCTTGCACCTCTCCAGCAAGAAGAAAATGAGTGCGATCTGTTTTTTATACATAAGCGCTCTGTAAAGAGTTAAAGAACATGTGGATGCCAGGAGAGACTAGTTATGATTGCATCATTGTTGTAATACTACTGCACTTGTTATCATTGTGTGCTTCCCTCAAACAGTTCATGCTTTTGCAAAGGGCCCTGTCCTAAGCAGGTAATGTATGGCACTTAACCATATGGCAAGGTGCCGAACAAGTCTCATCTAAGCAGAGTTCTGGCTCCTTAAAACAAATTATCTTCATTTCACAGACTTCCGTCCTGCAAACAGTCTGGAGGGCTCATATGTGTGGCCTTTGTGAAGAAAAACCACACCAGCCGCCTTCTGTTTACTGATGCTGAGGGGACAGGGCAGGGGGGACAGGCAGGGAATCAACCAGGAGCAGCTGAAGAAATAAAAGAGGTTACAGTAATGTGGTATATTTCCATTAAAACGTTTATGGGAGCTGAGCTATTTTCCAAGCCATCCTTGTAAAAGCAGGTGATGAGGTGGAGGGTGAGCCAGATAATCAATTGCTCTAACCACCATCTGATGTCCGTGTTGAAAGCCCAAAAGTGAAGGTTATGGATTGCAAGGGATTTCTGGCTACAGCTAGCTCACTGCCACAACATGCGTCATGGCTATGCCCTTGTACTCCAGTTTCCCACAAAGGAGGCAAAGCCACGGGAGCTGTTGTACTTTTAACAGCACTTCGTTAAAAGCCCCAGTAAAAACAGTGATAAGTTCTTCAAAGGAGAAGATGGTGGAGATGTAGGGAATGTAAAATGACACACAACTATTGATGCTTCTGTCCTCTTTACAGATACACCTGTGATAACCACATCCTGACGTTTGCCACGCTTTGTGTGGGTTTTTTTTCCCCAGGAATGACAGATGCTATCAAAATTGACTTTTTCACTCAGTCTAACAAGCAGTTCTAATTCAATGTGCTCAGTCCAGAGATTACTGTTCAACTGGGAGCCAGATGACAGCAACACTGAGTAATGCAACCAAGCACTGTCAGAATCTGGACCTGAAAACTCTACCTGACCTGCACATGTTTCTTTCTAAAGGGCCTTGTTCCAAAAAATATTCCAATTCTTTAGACTCTGCCCTCTGTCTTCTATACATGGGTAGTGATGTTTATATGCAGTTACATATTATCAATATAAAGATTGATTATTTTCATTAGTGCTGCTGTGAAGTGATGAAGTCATGCAACTTTTCCATGCTAAAATATTTTATTGCTAAAGCAGAAATCATGGAATCAATACCAGAAACATCCCAAGTTATCATTAATTCTTTTTGAAAATACATATAACAATGAGTTGTGTAATTATTTTATTCTGTAGTAGTTTTTTATTGCCCTCATCAGCCATTGTCTTTATTTTGAGTCTTTTGTGGGGGAGGAGGTTTTCTCTGAAAAAACAGACTTTGCACAACTGTTGCCAGCACTCACAAGTTCTAAACTTCCACTTTAAAGCATCCATTAATACGTAATTAACTAAAAAGCCTTCTGTAGGTCTAATATTGAGATAAGGCCACACTTGCCAGATGTCCTGGAGCCAAAGTTGGGCAGTGACCCCTCCAACCCTATCGACGTTACTAGGGGTGTCACCAAGCCTGCACGCTGTAAACAAGGGATTTTTAATGGTCAGGATTTACCTTAACATAAAACCTAGCCTGAAGCATGAACAGACCAGGCCAGTCTTAGACAGCAACCTGACAGTGTTGTTCTTTGTTTTGAATAAGCAACATGCCCTGCCAGAGGAAGAGCTAAATCTTGCTGTTTGGTTATTATACCTGTGTCTGTCTGTCTATCTGTCTGCCTATCTAGCTGTCTATTAATTAAAATGAGCTCTCGAAAAAGTGTATGATACAACATTATTTGTAAACAGGGATATGGCAAACATTAAAGTAAAACTTGTCCGTGCAAGAAAAGCAGATATGGCTGGATCTTCAAGTAAAGTTTTCTAACTACCTGACTTTTAGAGCTTCTGACTCATAATTTCAGCTATTTTTTTTTTTTAATGCAATTTCTTAATAGTGGAAATAACAGCAGTAGCTCCTCTATATGTCATTTTCCCCTCCCTTTGAGGAGACGTCTCCAAAGTGCAGTATTCCCTGGGACTCCCAATAGGTGATGTTCACATCTATGAGACTTCAATGTTTGAGGCAAGGTACAGAAGCCCAGAACATCGATTGAGTTTTCTCCCTTGCTCTCCAAGAGCTGAGGCTAACTAGGTATGTCCAAGAAGGGAACAGCAGTGGAAGCACCTTCATTTGGGGAGGACTTGGAGGGAATGGAATGGGTAGGCAGACAGCCGAAGTCCAGCAAGAAAGGAGGCACCCAGAAGCATGGAGAGCAAGAGATGCTGCAGTTGTGGGTTGCAAAAGAGGAAGAGGGCTGGCAAGCTTGGGGCAAGAGTGTGTGTGCAAATGAGAAGAGGAGGCAGTGATGGAAAGATTCTTCCTGTAAACCGGCTGGTAATCATTGCTGTGTGTCAGCTGGCAAAGGTTGCACAGAAACAAGTCCCTGCCTTGCAAACTCTAAGCCTACAGAGGAATGAGGGGAGCTTTGACTTTACCAGTAATACAGTGAAACAGTAAAGGTCACCTTTACAGCTCTTGTCTTGTCCATCTCATGTTAAATCTTATCTTTCACAAATACATTAGCTGTATAGCCATAATTGTTCACATGCTTATCACTGTTTTTGGTAAATGCACTATTCATTGAGACTTTTCAACAGGAGATTCAATAGTACCTTTCTCCTGGGTTATTTCCACACTGACTATTTCCATTATCCCCTTAGGATTTTGTAATTATTAAAATGTAATCTGGTTTTTTTATTTTTGTTTTTTTCTCAATAGGGAGAGTACAGTTTTCTTAACTACACTTCTAAATGATTTTTTTTAACAACATAGTGAAAAAAATCAGCTGCAGGCAGGGAGCAACACTGAAAAAATGCCTCTTGAAAGGGGAATGCCTCAGAAAGTGATGAGCTAGTGAAGGAAGAAGAGGGAACATCTGGATACCAGGAAGGGTCACAGCAACTTACAGGAGAGAAGAGATGAAAGCTTGTGGGTAGGATCCTAAAGGCAACCAATAGCATACAAACCTCAGGATAAGCCATTACCAGATTTTTATGGTGGCAGCTTTTGTTCTCACCTTTTTTTAATTGCTCATTTCTGTCTTTAAATCTTGACTTGTTAAACCATCAGAAAACATAAAGAGGATCAGATTTAGGAGATTTGCAAACTGCTTGAGTATTTGCTAATATGCAGTCAAGCTGTGTCTCATGACAGCAACGTCTAACTTTTCTTTGAACCATTGAATTATCTTGGTTTATGTCAGCTCTACACTCTCAGACAAAGCAAAAGAGAGAGGAAGAGGAAAAGGCAGGTTGAAGAGTCTTATGCCAAGTACTAATAGCTGATAGTAAAACATCCCAGTTTTAGCATGTGACTGTGAAGAACAAAGAACAAAGGTGCTGAAACAAATTGCTGCCCATCCTTTTGAAATTTGAAATGAGGAACTGAAATTCTCCGAGACAAATAATTAGACCAGGATTCCTACCTGACAGCCATAAAACCAGTGATGTGCTAACAGGGGATCCTTAGAGCTCCCAGTAATAGTCTGCCAGTAAACATGAGTGAAAACTGGGTGAATTCTGCATCTCTGGTGTTGATCATTTCTCCCATCAGATATAATCAGAGAAGCTCATTAAAAACACTTTAGAGAACCCGCCCCTTTTTAATGTAGCAAATGTCAATAAATCTTTGGAGGAAGAGACAGGATGCACTCATACTCCTGGAGAGTAAAGAAAGAGGGGGAAGGAGGCTTTCTCCTACTATACACACCCCTTCACTCAGTGCAGAAAGTAAGCACAAGTGTCATTGACACATGCAGTGAGTCCCTTGATGTATTTTGAAAACTATTTACCTGCCCCCAGTAAAACCGTTTCTCAAGCACAGGAAGTATTGGTGAGGACATGGGGATCCGTGATATTACCAAGGCGAAGGACAGCCAAGGACCATCCCAGGCATTGTATGGAGAAACACCTTGTACTCCAGGCAGAGGTGAGGTCCTCTGGCTGTCCAGGCTGATGGACAGTGCTGTCCCTCACAGACAAGGCAGGTGGTAAAAGGGACTATCCCCAATAAAGGGGAACAGGAAAGGATGTTAAGGTGAGAAGAGCTCTTTCGGCCGTTTTAAGCCTGATGTTTTGATTGGAATTACTAGATTTTAGTTGAGTAGCTCTGACTACTGCCTGTATGTTAGACCTTCCAGATTTATTTTGCTTTTGGTCAGAAGCTGTGTTAGTGAGCGATATCTGATGTGCTGGCTCCATCTTGCAGTCCAAGGCTCCCTAAGCACAGGGTGATCTCAAATAGGCAGGATCACGTTAACTGGTCCAGGTCCTCTGCAGATGCAAACCTAACCTCTGCAGTAAAAAGAGAAAAACGGACACATCTAGCAGCTCAGAAACTACCGTGTGTGCAGACCCCTTACCTTCTGCAGAGCATGCCCACAGAGAGCACTGTGGAAAAGCATCAGCCATCAATCAGCTGTACTACATGACCTACACGCACGCACTTACACAGGAGATTTCTGGTAAGTCAGACACATGAGACTCATAATTGTAAGGGCCTTCATGCATTGCGTAAAGGAAAAATAAATCATGTCTCCAAACTGATCCCTTCTACCTCACCAAAGGGATTGGCTTATTGATCAGAAAATTACTTGTCTTTTTTTGGTTATTACATTGTGTTACATTTGTTATGTTGCTTCCCACCATTATTCACTGCACAGCATGATGAGCCAGTGGGATACAATATGCGTGTGAGCCAAAAGATGAATCAATGGGACAACATCAGACATGCAAAAAAGCCATTGATCATACAAACCAAGTGTCTGCACATGAGAGCACAAAAGTGCCTTGAAAAGTGCCAAATCCAAGGAATGTGTCTGTATCTGTGACTTAATTGGTAGTAATGTCTTCATGGAGAAGGGGACTGGGGATAACACAAACTACTGAACCATACATAATACCCACAGCTGGCTTCATATGCTTCTTCGTATCAAATACTGAAACTCCTTTCCTACATTATTATCCTTCTGGATGATTGAAGATAGAGGAAAAAATGGAACGTGTACTTCCAGGTAGGTTTGTATTGCAGCTGTGGATATTGTTTTTACCTGTTTTGATTGCTGACACTGTCTTTTGATCCTGTTTCTGTTCTTAACCATCCCTATGAACCTGTTGCCTCTGAATGTGTAGGGTGCAATGATGAAAATGAAGGACTGGGTGTAAGGGGTGGAGTGCTATGGAACTTGTCATAGGCATGTGGCCATCTACTGTTTGAATCTCAAGTCATTCACAAAAATAGCAGATAGCTACATCACCTCTTCATTTTTTTCTAACTGGTAAGGACCACCTTCTCCTCAGACTTATTTCAGCCAAAATGGAATTGCAGTAAAGCTGGTACTTTAAATATTCATTCCAGGAGCTTATTATTATCATCTATAATTATAAGTTCTCTATTGCAGTATTATAGTATATTATAGTATGTTATAGAGGATTGAATCAGTAGGGGTTGAACTTCTGAGATGCAAAGACTGTGTAGAAAGCTGTGAAGCTCTGTGTTGTTAACCACCAGCTGCTTGATCTGAAGTTAGAATAAAGCAATTTGCTAAGGGATCCCCAGTCACAAAGTGCGTCATGAAATTATGTGAATGATAGTCCGTGAAGCTAGTATTTTATACTACAGATCAAAGTAGATCAAAACAGTGCAATAATATGAGGGTGAAGCCGAGAAAGAAGGGGGAGATCAGGTAATAGAGAAACATACTAAGATTTCAATACAGTGTGAACGAAGTAATTCAGTGCTTCGATATAATTAATAAGCCCAAAATTCAAACCATGTCTGAAATTTCTGGTATCTCTTCTTGGTTTTGCTCTCATCAATCATCTCCTTTACACTGTACTTCTCTTGTAAGCCCCTTTATCCCTCACTACACTCGCCTTCCTCCGAACCATTGCTCATAGCTGGAAGAGCAGAGAAAAACCTAAGCAGGGATCTGGATAAACTGGTTTCTTAAAGTGCCTCTCACATTTTGACCTTCCTTCTCATTCTGTAACTCTAAAATACCATTTTCTTATGGAGCAACAGCAAGAACAATCTTCTGCTACACAACATGAGGATCCTAGCTGTTGGGAAACTCCAGAAGGCAGGCCTCTTGTCTCACCAAAACCTCCTTCAACTGGCAGTGTCATTCTTGTTCCAGCCCTAAATACCTACCTCACACTTCTGAAATTGTCCCTCTCAAAACTGGGTGAAACCTCTGTGGTCTCAGACATCACCTGCATAGTGGAATAACTATATTTATAACTTATAAATCCATCAGACTTCAGAAAGTTTTCATGCCAGAAACCCACAGGGTGATTGCTTAGCAGATTGCGCAAGCTCACTTGTTTCCTGGTGAAGACCCTACTGCAATTAAGTTACAGGGGTATCACAGCAACATTTGGGATGCACAGCATGGTCACGTTTGCTATTGACCCATCCAGCATTCACTGTGGAGATCACAAGATTGCTGTTTCACTCCATCGTGCACATGTTGGGAGGATAACAGCAAGGGCCATACCACAGTTGTGAGAAGTATGTTGGCAGACTTGCGACATGCCAAATGGGAGCAATGCACAGTACAGGTCACTCAGGAGTGCATCCTAGACTTCACTGTAAATCTCAGGTGCTCCTGAAATATGCATATTTTTATTGCAAATGGCTCTCGGGACACCCCAGATGGTATGCCAACACTTACACTATGTGGAAGACTTTTCTTCATTCTTTTCTATAACAAAATGATATTTTGGTTTTGATGGGTTTCAGATGTCCTGACTCTTCACAGAATCACAGAATCACAGGGGCTGGAAGGGACCTCTGGAGATCATCTAGTCCAACCCCCCTGCCAGAGCAGGGTCACCTAAAGCAGGTTACACAGGATGGCCTCCAGGCAGGGTTTGAATGTCTCCAGAATCAGAGACTCCACCACCTCTCTGGGCAGCCTTTTCCAGTGCTCTGCCACCCTCAAAGTAAAGAAGTTCCTCCTCATGTTTAGATGGAACTTCCTATGTTCAAGTTTGTGCCCATTACCTCTTGTCATATCACTGGGCACCACTGCAAAAAGACTGGTCCCATGCTCCCAGCAGCCTCCCTTTAAGTATTTGTAAGCATTGATGAGGTCCCCCCTCAGTCTTCTCTTGTCCA
>VYXH01009021.1:277962-392916 GCA_013397275.1 Burhinus bistriatus
TATGAGGATGATGTGGGAGACAATGTCGAAAGTCTTGCTGAAGTCAAGGTAGACAACATCCACTGTCCTCCCCTCATCTATCCATTCAGTCATGGCATCGTAGAAAGCTATCAGGTAAGTCAAACATGACTTCCCCTTGGTGAATCCATGTTGGCTACTTCTGATAACCTTCATTTCCTCCAGATGCTTTGAGATGATGCCCAGAATGAGCTGTTCCATCATCTTTCCAGGGACTGAGGTGAGGCTGACTGGCCTGTAGTTTCCCAGGTCTTCCTTGTTGCCCTTTTGGAAGACTGGAGTGACATTGGCTTGCCTCCAGTCCTCAGGCACCTTTTCCTTCTTCTCCCTTTCAGTATGGAGGAATAAATTTACTAATAGTTTGGTCTTTGAGGGCTGCTATCATTTTAAACTCAGACCCATGATTTTGTCTCATATGCCTATTTTTTTCTTGCTGGTGCTTTCCCCCAGATCATTTGTATATCAAAATTAAAGGAATCTGAGTGCTTCTGATTTGTTTGTGTTAAGGAAGAAAAAAAAAAATCATATTAAACTTTGAGGATTCTGTCACAAAGCACTAAATTGGTTTCCCAGATCCATAACCTATCAAATGGCTGAGTCATAGCTGTGTCATGAATGGCTTTAACATTCTGTGAAGGACCCTGATATTAATTTGGAAGCAGAATCCAATACCTTGAAGATTTCTAACCTAAGGATATTTGTGCCTTCAAAGTTCATGAGCTGTGCTGCTGTTTAATGGAATAAACCTATTCTGCGTACTTTTAATGGATTTTATTAAAAAGAGTAGGCTGGGCAATATATACATAGCAAATATATTGCTGATTACATCACGATTTTACGAACCTGAGGTCATAACTGAAAATAAATCTTTGAGCAAACAGCATCTATTGTCAAATTAATACAACAGGTAATTAGGTCCAATTAAGAGGTTGTCTCTAGGAGGAATAATTGTGCTTTCACTTTATACAGGATTAACTATAATGGGAAGTCTAGTTAACGGAGAAGGAAGACTCTCCAACACTGCAGAGTCATCATTACAGTTCATTGATCTCTCTGATGAAGGGCATTCTTATCTATAGGATGGAAATGCTCATAGGATCTAAATGTCCATTCTCATCTTAGACGTAGTCAGATTAAATCACTCAGGCAAATAATACATGTTTTTTGACTCATCTGAGAAAAGGCATAGCAATTTAAGGGCTCACAGCACCTTCCATTTTAACCCCTGTATCTTCTGATCTCTTATTATGTGTTCTTTGTTTATTCTTATTTTTCTCAATCAATTCCTGAAGATTAAATCAGTCCTCCCTTTTATTTATCAGTGCTTTATCTAGACACTCTTAAACAAAATTAACCCCAATGAAATTAATCCAATGAAAATGAACGATAGCTGTGTTTAGTCCCACTACTAAAGGTATGTCTGTCTTTCGCTATAGACAGGCATACTAGTGTAAATTAAAGAAATTAGAAATAAAGATTGTTACCCTTACAAAACAGAAGAAAAAGCAATAAAGAGTTTGAGCTTCTGCTTCATTTCTTAGCATGTGTAAGATATGTAGTTAATTTTCTCAAAACATACGCTAGAGCCTTAGCTAGAGTTTGCAATCCATGTGGTGTCTTGTGCCACACTGCAGAACGGTCAGGCTGCTTTTGACATTGCTCTTTCCAAAAGAAGCAGCTGCATGTGGGCCTGCATTGTGTTGACGGCGTCAGGAGGTGCGGATTGCTTTCCCTTAGTGTGGTCCTTGCTTTCACTGGAAGTGCTCCCTGTTTGTGCTGCCTCGGGAGCACTCTTTTCAGCCTAGGACCACAGTGGAGATTTCTGCCACTGAACAGCTTTAATTTTGCCAGGTGATCGAGGACTGGCTGCAGATCACAGCTCTTTCAAAAGGGAAAAAGAGGGGTTCCCTACGTGAAGGCTGTGTTGTTCATTTCGTCTGAGAAAATGGACGCAGGACCCACAAATAGCACCCACAAATAGCACCCACAAAAAATCTTAGGAGAAACTCCTAATCTAATGAACACATTCATATTAATTTCTCTTATGGCAATTGCTTTAGAATCTGGACTTTTTACTGACAAGCATTAGTGAAAAAATACTCATTAATGCATGGCATGCCCTATGGGAGCTTTACTGAAAGCATAAGCTGCTATTACACTTTCCCAGGATTACCTTTCCTTCTAAATTATCCATGTCCAAATCAAATGTGGGTCCTTATTCCTCAGAGGCTGTAGAAAATTTCACTGTCTGAAAACTGTGCTTCTGTTCTTTCAGGCTAGACTCAAGGTATGGAGTCAATAAGCCAAAGAGCAATATCCACCCAAGTGCAGATGCTCAAACAGCCAGAGCCGTAATCAACTGACATTTGGAATTACACATGAGAAGCCGAGGCAAGGTTTTTACTTTATTAGGTGTTAGAGAGCCAGATACGCAGATGTGAGACAACACAGAAGCGGTGTCAGGAAAACCATTTTACCCCCAGGAACTGGCAGTCGAACACACCAAAAGCATTTTTTTTTAAACAACTAAAAGACAGTTTTAAACAAGCCAGTGGATCGTGGGTTCAACACATAGTGCAGGTGTAGACTTAAACATTCTCCAGACAAGCTAATTGATTAAGGAAAGTCATTACTTATATCTCTTGAGTTTACTAATGGGAGACTCGAGGAGTTTAAAAGCATATCAGGTTTCTGAGACACTGCATCTGCATTGCATTTCAAAGTACATCAAATGCTGCTGTACCTCAACTGGATATTTGATAGGCACCATGCCACAGAGAGGCAGGACCGCCTTACAGCAGCCAGGGGAGGTGGGGAACGTGCTCTCTGTACATCACTGCCTTAAGGGTCTGGCTGGTCTTTTCCTCCATGCTACTTATGCTTAGGGTAATCATGCAAAGCACCCAGACAAGAGCCGTCTGTGTTTAGGGTTGCACTGCTCCTCTTCCTTTCCTTAACCGCAGCCTCTCCAGTCCCAAAGCCCCGTCCTGGGTGGGCTGGATCTGTCCCAAAAGGGGGAGGTGCAGCTTACACCTGTCAAACTCAAGTGCTGCTGTTGTCCCAGCATGACTTTGAAATCCTCCAGCAGATTTAGCTTGGCGGTGTTTTTGGTTTTGGTTTTGTTGTTTTTGGTTTGGTTTTGTTTTTGTTTTTGCTTTTGCTTTTGTTTTGTTTGGGTTTGGGATTTGTTTTTTGGTTTGGTTTTTTGTTTTTTTTTTTTGGCAGGAGTTGTGCTGGTGGGAGAACCTGTGGAAGAGAAGGCTGTAAATTAAAACTAGATGTGGCAACATTTGAGGTGTAAGTGCATTAGGAAACCACCTAGACTGGCCTTTCAGGAAATGGAAAAGATGATGTGCGAGGTATTTGCCATCTCTAATCTGTATTATAACCATCAGCACCGGATTAAATGCAAAGTTGGATGCTTCTATTCAAATTACTTGGCCTGGGTGGTGATATTTAAATTGTCATCATTAGGTGTCAGACAGAGCCAATGCTCTTCTGAGACAAATAAGGTTGTTCACACTTCTCCAGAACGTATTGCTCCTGACTGCCTGCTGACTCGGTCAAACACCACTGCCTCTCTTCCCTCTCTGAGGGTTGTCTTGGCAATCTTACAGTTTAAAAACCTTCAACTTTAGAGAAATGAAAGCATGCATTTTGCAGAAAGTGAAGACAACACAAGAAAAATCTGAAGTGCTCTTTGGATTGACTGTGTCCTAGTTCATTGCAAGCCGACCAGGCATCAGTTAGTCACTACTGAAGTGAATTTTAAAGTTCTGAGTGCAAATATTATACAGTAGATTTTGCATAGCTGTATCATTATGCAATCACTTTGCTATCCATAAGTTATTTCTTAAAGAAAGAGGTACTGTCCATCTTTGTATAACACGAAACGTGGCAAAGCTTCCAGGAACGGAGGGCTGTATTTTCACCTCATTATATTGGGAGTTAAATATATAAAGCTTCACATATCAAGGCGAGATAATGGCTCGTACTAAGTTTAAGGGTAAACTAGATATCTGCTCTGATGTTATATGCCAAAAAATAATATTTATGTTCATCAGGGTTTGTGTCCTAGGTATGTTTTCAGCAGGGATTCATCTCTTTTGTATACCTGTTAGTATGAAGGAAAGGGCAGTCAAGACAAATAATGCTCAAATAAAAATAAAATAATTCCATGCTGCTGGCTCCTCAGGTTTTCCTACGTGAAATGAAAAGCAGGTACTCACTGAAGCAGGATCTTCCCTGAAATTAGATTGATATATTATAAGATATCCACAAAGATTGCTAATGCTTTAAGGGACAGAACAAACGACGTTATAGAATCCAAACTGCTGTTTGCTTTGTCTAGTATCCTGTTTACAGAAATGACTGACCTTAGTTGTTGTGGGGAAAAAGGAAGAAACCCCTGGCTCAGCCTTTTCCAGTGGGCACTCACGGCCCTATAAACGTCCTCTCCAAATAAATGTCTTCCTATAAATGTCTTCTCCAGCAGTTAGAGAAGGCCACCACACTCTGGCTTTTTATATACCTTTTGATGCACCTTTAAAGCTTTAACTAATGTAGCTATGCATAGTCCTATTATCTATAGGAGTGCATTACTCCTCATTAAAAGACACCATGGTGTTGGTCAACCTCGGTTGTGGCTGTGCAGAGCACAGCAACGTTGTGCAGAGCACCCTGGTAGCTCCAAATGGGCTGTGATAAGGAGAGCAAAGCACTGTGTCCGACCACTCTGACCTCCCCCAGGTGGAGGCACTCACATGGAGCTGCTCCCCTGTGGCCCTGCAGTGTCCCTTGTAGGTGAGGCTCCTGTGGCAATGAGTCCCGCAGCATCTTGCTGGGATTTCAGGTTTCCATCCCTGAAGGTTCTCTGGAATTTAGTGTTATGAGAGATATAATGGGAGTTCTTCTTCTATATCATTCAATTGTGCATTTATTTTTAAACTTGCATATCACAGTGGTCTTTTTGTTATGGTCAAGCGAATTTTCTTTGCAAACTTACCTTGTATGTTATCTGCCACCTCTTTATAATTTTCCTTGTGCTTTTCAGAAACCCTTCTAAAGTTTTTGTTTGTGTTGAGGTGACAAGCACTGTACCCATTACTCTGCACAAGGTTGCATTGCTGACTTAGCTTGTGGCATGAGTCCTTTTTCAGAGGAAAATCTTGGAAAACTACAACAATGCTATCCACTGGCTATAAATGAGACTGATGTGTCTGTGTGTATATAATTAATTAACAAGGAATCTGTAAAGGAAATTAAAGAACATGAAGTACCAGCCTTTGGTTTTCTATAGGACCAATAAACTTAACATTGTCTTGTGTATTTCCTTACTCAACACTTATCTGTAGAGGTCACAGAATTACCAAACCCCTTCCCCACCTTGCAAAATGTGATCCACAAAAGTATATATGATTTTTCTTTAAGCATCCAGCACTGGAAGCTAAATAAGACTTGAGATTGCTTTGATAGCACTGGGTATCAGTAGAACAAAGATGGATTCCAAAACACTATATTAAACCTGTGGAAGAGAGGGTAGTCAATTAGTTAAAGCATTAAAATGAGATTAAAAGAAGATAAAAAAAATTTCCATCTTGTGATTGGAGTAAACATGAAATTATATAGGATGGTTGGGTTTTTCTAAATGTCATTCAGTTGTGTGTGAATGTAGCAAACCAATTAGATAAAATTAAATTTCAAGCCTGATTGACTTTTAAATATTCAATTTGAGCACTGCATTTTGTGTTTATTGCATTGCTCAGGAAACATCTAGAAATGGTTGTTGAATCAAGAAATTAAATGGAACTTACACTGTCAATAGCCTAGCTGGGGTTTCTGTGAGAGCATGATGGCAGTTCTGTTTTATTCAGCACCATTAAATGCTGAATATCCACAGAACACAGAACTATAAGTCTGAAAAAGGACACACTGGCTGCTGGAGAGCTTTGGCATTTATAGCTGGATAGCACTGGCAGATAACGAGAAGTTTGATACCATGGAAATCATAACTACAAAATATATAACAATACTAACCCATGAAGACGGAATATATATCATGAAATATTGGAGGATAATTCAAATCTGCACGGCAATCTGCTTTTCATTTCAAGTGTCGAGCCTATGTAAGCCATAACTTATCCAGGTATTACTCACGTGGGAAATAACTACAAATTTAGTACAACCCATGGAACAAAAAAAAAAAAAATTCATCCACATGGGAAGAACAGAAAGGATGTAACATCCTCTCTCTCCCCACCCGCTGTGTCTGTGAGAAAGAAAAAGCCTTCTCTTAGAAAAACACGCTCACTGCTTGAAGAGCGAGTGGAAAGCCTATCGCAGCTGTAATGGCATTTGCCTGCTGGAGAGATGCATCCCAAAAGCAAGATAGCTACCTCTTGCCACCTGCCCAAGTACAAATGAGTAGCACGTGGTTACCCCCAGGTCCCCCTGTCCTTAGCAGTCTCTGATGACCCTGAGATGAAGCAGAGAGTGATGTTACACAAAGTGCTTCATTACGGCCTGTATCAACTGGGGCTTCTTTCTTCTGGGGCAAAGGTGTCATTACTGCCTTTCATGCTGCATTTGATGCTCTGGGAAATGGGCTTTGGACCAGAGAGAGAAGGGAGGAGAGGAAACCTGTCTCGGGGCTGAAAGGTTGGGACAATATGTCATATGAATATTGTTGTTTCATGCTTTTTATGACAATCTTGCTCTCAGTCAAAGGTCAGAGTTTCCCATTATCCTGTTCCAGTGTTATCAAAGCCATGGTAAGAAAATATCTGAATGAAAAGCTACTGATACCTTCTTTTTTCCTATACTGACAAAATAGAACAGCTCCAGGCAACAAAAAGAGAGAGAGAAAAAAAAAAAAGTAGATCTCTTTCATTCTTTTATTTTCTATTTTTTCTGTTGTAGTAACCTAGCATCCTTTCTATTCTCCTGAGGCAATCAATTTTCTTATTAAAACCAAAAGATACAAATGGTGAATGAAGCCATTGCAATGGAACCTCCCCAAAATAATCTCTTTGTCTTCCTTTAGTCACCAAACCCAGAAAAATTAACAACTGGAGGATGCTATGGAAAGGGATCTTGTGCACGTTCCTGTGCCTGCTCAGAGGAACAGGAATCTGTCATTCAGCATATCCACAGCAGGTGTTTTTTCAAGTAAAGAAAACTTACTGCCAGAGGTTTCAGGAAACTGATATTTTATTTTCTTTATTTTACTGCAAGAAAATGCTGACTTTCTAGCTGACTGTTTCTTCTCAACAGAATCTACAGACTCTTATTTTCTTTGATCCCACCTGTAAAATGTATGTAGTCTCATTAACAGATCCAAGTACAAAAGAAGTGCATAATTGTCAGTATAACTTTACAGAGAACCAGCCCTCTCAAAAGCCTCTTCAAGGTAGTTCCTGCTGGAACACAGATGAAAAAGATCACTTTGACACACAAGCCAAAGCCAGCCAAGCCTTTGGATCATTCCTAGAGCTCAGAATTAAATGTGTCTGTGAAACAACCCATTCTAGATAATGATATACAAATGAGTATAGCATGCATCCAGCTTTGCTTTGGCAAGTGTCCTGGGCCATGATTTCCTGCGTTGAGGATCCCACCCTCAGACTGGAATAGCCAGCTACACAAGTACAGGGTTAGAAGCAGCTGGCTGGGTAGCTGTTCTGCAGAATGCATCTGGAGATGTCATGTCTCTAACCAGACTGTGCTGAGATGTTATTCTGAAAAAGGAAAAAGTCATGATAAGGCAAGTAGTGAAGTCTTGCCTGTGGAACACACGAAGCAATCCTTCTTACTCTGCTCAGCTCTCCTACGGCCTCAGCTGAGATCTCTGCTCCTTCAAGAAAGATGTGGGTCAATTGAGCAGAACCCAAATCGTTCAGTAGTCTAGAAAACATGACCTGTGAACAAAAACTGAGCAAGTTGGAGTTATTTAGCCTCAAGAGAAAATTGGAGGAATGTCATGAAAACAGCCTCCAGACAGGTGAAAGGCTGCAACAGAGAGGGGTAGGATAGGAGAGAGAGGAGGACAATAATTTAGAGTCTTAAATGACAGCAGCAAAAAATCAGCAAAGATGTTAAAAATATTTTCTGGCAGCAGGGGCAGGGTGCCACCGGGCTAGATTGCCTTCAGAGGGTTGACAGCATTGGAGAATTTTGAAGACACATTAGACAAACATCAATCAAGAATAAAAACAGATACCATCAATCCTTCCTTAGAGCAGGGATGTACTAGATGGCCCAGGATGCTACAAAATTCTCTGGCAAGTGATACTAATGCAGCCTATGGTCAGCCTCAGCCCCTGCACATCACACACCATCCAAATTACTTGCGTTGAGAGTTTCTTCTGCATAGCCTGCATGGAAGAGGTATGTACCAGGTGACTGTCCTAGGGGCAAGGCAATGCTGCCTCCACCTCTGGTACCTGCAACTGGGACTTGAAAGCTGGTTCTGGGACTACTTTCTTAGAGGTCCCATTAAGAGGCTTCTCTGTTGTTTCAGTAAGAGCCAGTGATGGAGCAGATGACTTCCCCCTGGAGCTGCCTTCATACCACAGTAAAGGTTTGAAGATGTACTATGCTTCCTAGCTGGATGGCAAGGCAGTTGTTGTGTTGGTGGTTAGCAACCTGAGTTAGTTAGTTAACTGAGTGTTTCAGGGGATGTAACGGGGAAGTCTAGCACTCTCTATGGGAAGTGACTGATTATTTTGGGGGGGAAACACAGGGTGTTTCACGAAGAATGCATCCCAAGGTGAGCCAGTTTATGTATGCCATACGCCATCCAGCATCAGGGCTGCTTCTTCCCTACTGCCCATACACCAGGCTGTACCTGAAGTCAGAGAAATGTCATGTCACTGTCAGCTAATGCACAGGAGGCTGTAATGTGGCTACCAGAAGAAAGGTGGCACACACTTGACTGACACTGACAGCCTGATGTTTGACAAGTGAGTTTTAGATAGGAGGATTTTTCTCCATGCTATGAAGTGCTTTACAAACACTCAGTAAGCTGCATGGTAATT
Source organism: Burhinus bistriatus (assembly GCA_013397275.1). NCBI lineage: Eukaryota > Metazoa > Chordata > Aves > Charadriiformes > Burhinidae > Burhinus > Burhinus bistriatus. The sequence goes on from VYXH01009021.1 coordinate 287,016, forward strand.
CTTATACCACCTCCTTCTTACAAACACAGAAGCAAAAGCTCCCCAATTTAGCGTCACTCCTAGCAGAAGCAAGAGATGACCTGGTGTTGGCTGGACACTGGTGGTCACTGGCTGGCATTTTTACCACCCTGCCTTCAGCGCAAAGGCCTGAGTGGGTTTATATGACTCGTCAGGGTGCTCAGGTGCCATCAGCACTCCCTCCTGGCTGGCTGGCCTGCAGATGCTCCAAGGTGCATCAAGCAGTGCTTCTGCTACGTTAGCAGCTGCAGACCTTGCATGCAGTTATCACAGAAATGGGCAGGACAGAAACCCTCACAGAAAGGACCGACTTCCAGAGCCCTGTCTTCAGACAGCCGAGATGTGCCTGTGTGCACTCCCACTGCCATCCATCGCACTCACACATGTTCTCACAGGCCTGCAGAGCTGAAACAAAAATTACTTTGTTTATGTCTACCAAATTAACCCACATCTCCACCTTAGGTATAATTAAACACAGATGTATCATGAGCTAAGGCAAGCCCCAGACCTGCATGAGTAATTGTTGTACAACAGCAGCAAAGGGCAGTGTGTCCAAAATTAGCAGCTTTGCTGTATTCCCAAATTGGCTGTTTGCCACTGAGGCATTCTTTTTGCCTTTTCTCCTTGTTGGTGTTTTTCTTTGTTTATATGTTTGGTTTTTTGTGTTTTTTTCCCCTGAGGCCCAGTTGAAATTATGACAAGATTTTTTTTTTTATTTTATTTTATTTTTTTGTGAAAGTCACTGAATTCCCAGGCACCTATGGACTTGGTTTTATTTTTACATCTTTGGAGGCTCATGTCTCCTGTCGGTGAGCACTGTGCCTCAGAAAACATTCCCCTGACCACTAAGCTGCACAGGCTGGAGCCGCTGAGCTTGGTGTGAGTGCAGTGGCTGCAGTTGCCTCTGCCCCATGACTTGAGACGGTGGCACCAGCAAACTTCTGCGCACTGGCTGAAGAGAGCAAACCTCTGTGCTCCCTCCCTTGCAGAAAGTCTCCAGCAGTGACGCTTTAATAACGGAATATTCTTGCCAGGCTGCAAGTGTTTTATCAGAGGTCAGCAGCAGGAATGGTCTTTGAGAAATGATTCTGCTCTTCCGGAGTCGCTGGCAGCTGGAAGAGCAGCGCCGTGGGGGCCCTACCAAGCATCCCCTCCACGCAACTCCAGGTCTCTGAGCGTAGGGCTTCTCCTGGCAGGCAGTAACAGAGCAGCCCACAGGAGTCAGCAGATCACATGAAGTTTTAATTTCCCCTTCCTCCTCCTGCTTGAGTGACAGCCCCCCCTCCTGTTTTTAAGGTGGATGTATGACGTGTGCTGCAGCCAGGGTGAAATCCAGCATGAAGAGAAACTCGGCTCAGGGAAGCCAACGAGCCATGCACCCACAGCAGAAGTCTGGTCTCCACACATGGCAGTGCAAAGCTGGTGAAAAGCTGCAGCGCTTCACCTGCGCGATGCTGTGAGATCAGAAAAAAAAGTCAGTAGCAGCCATTCGCATGTTACACTGGGCTCTTAGGATGACTTGAGCAGCAAACGTTACTCCCGCATCATCTTTACCTTCAAGGCCATAAAAACATTCACCAATCAAAATTTCTGCATTCTCAGGGGAAGCACCGCCACCGTGGAAGAAGAGCCTAGGTTTTACGTGGTATCTGAGCATTAAGTCAGCTCCGTCAATAGTCTGTAATCAGCTTCAGCAGGCCCTCCCTAAAGCTGTAACATTTCTTGCTTGTTTGTTAGTAGCAGTAAGAGTACTGAGAAATGACCACTGACTCAGGAAGGAGTTGGGGTTCCTCAGTGATTTCCACAAAAATTGGGAAACTGGTGACACAAAGAGAAAAGCTGTATCTTCGTTATTACCCATGGGTAAGTAAAAAGGAACAAGATGAAGTAGTCATAGAGCGCTTATGGCAGAGTAACTGGAGAACCAGTTATAGTTGGTTATACATCAGTTGCTACTGAGGCAAAATTTGGAAGTATTTTCACAGGGGATGTGCTGATGTCATCATGTTAAGAGCAGACATGGTGATTTATCAGTAGCTAGACATCTCACCCTGTTGGGTGCCTCTGTTGATACTTCAGTTATGTACTTTTCTGACATCACTTTTTAGGGCTATACATTTTATATATCAGCGGATACGGATCCCGTGGCCCCAAAACTTTCTAACTGGCTTCCAGAAAGCAAAACGTGTCTGTGGCTTATTGGGAGACTGCAAAAACAGTGTGTTTTTCTATTTTTTTAAAGGGGACTGTTCTCATTGTTCTTAAATCCAATTCTCATTGTACATTATAACATACGGTCCTCATTTTGCAGGTGCTGAGGGTTTTTTTTCCTCTGCTGGGTGTTTTTTTGCTCTGCTTATGTTGCTTCTGGGCAGAAAGAGAGGACTTGCTTTGTCTGTATATATGTTACTGACTTTGAAAAAGCAAGTAACATGGCAGTTCTATAGTGCCACCAGTTACGGTTACTTACATGGAACTGCAGTGTGAGCAAGTCCTGAGAGGTAAAAAACACTGAGCTTGTAGGAAAATACAACTTAACATTATCACAAGTGCTTCTTCCTTTGCTCACTGGAAGTTGCTGAGGTGATCCCCAGACCTATTGTGCAGAACTGTCATGCATAAATTTAGTAATTAATTGATCCATCGGCCAACATTTATATTCAGAACTGATTGTTTAAACTTAATTCTGGCACTATTTAGTGTCTTGAGTTGTATGCTATTGTAAATGGGTTCTGTTGAGTCAGACTTAGCCTGCAAATTGAATTTTTAGAAGACAAATGTCTGCAGAATCTAGGAACAATCGAAGTATTTCTCTATTATTCCGAGAGAAGTGTGCGGTTTTTTTTAAATTCAGATAATAAGCAAGCAGTGTAAATCCTTGAAAATAAGTTAATGCTTTTTAATGTTCAAAATAAATGGCAACTTCTTTCCCATTGTAGAAAGATGACTCTCCTGAGAAACACCCTCATCTGAGGAGGAGTGCACTTGCATTGATCAGATATTAGCTGACTTGGGTGTGGGAGGCAGTGGTCCCGAATAAGCTTCACTGACGCCATCAGCAAAAATTTCTCTGTTTCAGGAAACCAAGATCTCACCTCCAGATTCTCATCTGAGCATGGCTGGTCACCTATAACCCATCCTGTGCACATTCCTCCACCTCTCTTGGCCTCCATCTCCTTTCTCCCATCCTTCCACCCATGATGAAGATTGCAAAGTACTGTGGGTTTGCTCAGAGCCCGCTACTGTGAAAGAAACTCAGGGCGACACTGAGAACAGTGCTCATGCTCCTGCCATTATAAAATGCTAAATAAATAATGAAATATTTCATTGTAATCACAATTCATCTCTCTTAGATCAAAAGAAATATTCTAAACGGGAAGGAACTTTTAAAATGAACAATGTGCTGTGAGGAAGTCTGATTTAATTTTGTAGTATGAATATTAAGCAGAACAACTGTAAATCACCAACCTCCATACATTTATTAAGAAAAAAGAAGACAAAGAAAAGAGAAATCATTTAAGAGAGGCTGTAATTTTATAAGGCATGAAAGCAGTGTGAGAACAGAATTTGTGGAACAGCTTGTGCCCAGCACCTGGCCTCAGTTTCTCTCGTTTCAAACTTGCAACAATCCACAGTGTTTTAATGGGAGGTAGGTGTTGTTGTAACCACCCAGTGTAAATCTGCCTCTCTGTTTCTATTCTGCATGCTATGGGTGTCACATTAGTGTCACTGATATGTCATCTTAACAGTCCTTTCAGAAACACACTGAAAAGTGACTCTTGCCATGTAGAAATTTCCAGAAAGATCTATTTTACACCCTGGGAAGTATGCATGTACTCCTGAAAGATTGCAAATACTTACTTGGAAAAGCAATTTAAAGGGAAACTGAAACCTTTGACTTTTTGTATTTTTTTTTAAGGATGCAAAAGCTCAGCAGTTAAAACTCCTGGTTTAAGCCATTTCCATAAAGCATTAACTGCTCAGTAACTTTTCTCAGACTCAGTGTGCCTAAAACATTAAATACATATAAGACAGCCTCTTTTTTTCCAAACTGCACAAAGCCTTGCTCTTTCCTTAGGCATCTCAAAGCAGATGTTTGTTTATGGGCTCCATTCAGTGTTGCCCCTAGGACTGGCTTCCTCTCCCCTTCGTTTTCCCTGTTGCCTCCCTTCTCCCTCCCCTTCCTGACTTCCAAGCCTCTCTGCTTACGAGCAAGCAACGTGTGAGGAGAACCAGTCCAATGCTGATTTCCATTCCAGTTTCACTCCCTCTCCTCTTTCTCCTTCCCTTCCCCTTTTTCTCTGCAAAACATTTGCAATATTTACTTTCTTGGCAATTTAGATGTCTGCAGATGCCTTGGAATGACAGTGACACATAGTGTGGCTCAGCAGGGAATAGATAGGGTTACGTAGCTGATGGGAGAGTTAAAATTGCTTTGGAGACAAGCCAGTGACACACAGAAAGAAAACGTAGGTGGCCCTGCCCAGAAACCTACCCCAGAAGCAGGTGGGTTACAGGAGATGGGCCTCCATTCTGGTTTTAAGAGCCTGTTAAGCATTCCGGTGTGGCTATTGCTTGTGAGGCTGGGAAGCCACCAGGCTTATTTTGTGCCGCCCTGAATAAAGCTCAGCATCTCCCCTCAGTCTCCAAGGGGCGAGGCCGCTGCCGGGACAGCGGGCTCAGCCAGGCGTGATGGCAGGACAAGAGGACCAACTGCAGCAAAAGACTTTTGGATTGGGAAATACTCTGTCATAGAAAAGGGAGAGGTTGGGAGAGGGCAGAGAGGGGAGAAAGAGGCGGAGAAGAGGAGCGGGACAAAGAGGGTGGGGGGGTATTCACGGCATCCTAAACCCCCTCAATAGGGCATTGTCCCCGGGCAGGGGTCCTGCTGGCGGTGGGGGGCAGGGCCTGTTTCCCGCAGAGGTGACCAGCTGGTAGGTAGCCTAGGGGGCCCAAGGTGGCCCTGAAGGCAGAGCCCCCCCACAGCTAGGGAAACATGGAGCGTCTTCCCCAAAATCCACGCTGCGCTGGCTGTGTTTATTCAGGTCCCAGCTGTCAGGAGCCTGTGAATGACGAGAGATTTTTTAATGATGGCGCTTTCAACCATAATGATTTGCATTGCTTTCCATTTTCAAAGCTGTTTTTTTTTTTTCCAAGGAAAAAGGCTGAAACCTTTCTTTAATGAAACATGAAGCTCAAGACCCTCCTTTGCATGTGTGCCTCCCTCCACCCCCGATGGAGGAGCTCATTATCGTAGGCTTTTCAGGCCCACAAAGACGGGCTCTGCTAATACTCCACAGCACCTTTCACATGCTCATTCATGCCTCTTTTTATTAATTTATTTTTTTTTCCAGTCTGGTTTCAGTAAATGAGCTAGGGGGGGCATTTCTGATTTGGGCTTTAGCAGGGAGGGAAGGAGGAAGCGAGATTGCTTCAGATCAAGGGAAGCGGTAAAGCTTTTGCTTAACTATAAGCACATGAATATGCTCACTGAAATCACTGGAAATGCAATATACCTGCCAGGGGCCTTGGTTCTCTTCCCAGCTCAGTCATTCCACAGTGCAAGAACCACGACTCCCCACCTGTAAAATAGGGCAAGCAGCACTTGCCTCCTTTGGACAGTGCTAGGCACCTAAAAAAAAGCCCATAAAAGCCATGTGACATTACTGTGTCCATAAACTCAGCAGTAAGTTCAAGCACTTTACTGCATCAATGTCCTTCAGCATGAGAGAAGGGTAGGAAAGGGAAAAAAGTAAACTGAGTATAAATGAACTATTTAAAACATATTTAAAATGAAGAAAATAAAATAAAATTTGAACCAGGTGTCCTGCTGCATGCAAGACTTTGATCCCTTCATTTTTAGCATTTTTGTTGACATAGGACTTCCTCAGACGACAATGGAAACTGAGGAAAGGGCTCCCATTGGTTTCAAACACCATTACAGAAGACCAGCAGAGCCTGTTCCACTAAGATAACCAATAGCTGGTATGTAGTAGATAAATGCCTACTATAAGATGCACGAAGTCAGAGGCCATTTCCAACCCAAGGGCAATCAAGGGCCAAATAGGTCCATTCCCTTACTGTTATTTGAAGTAGATCCCCAAAGTTCAGACTTGAGACCTTCATGGTTAGTCCTGCAGCACCTCAACACCTTGTTCCTCCTGTAGCACGCAGACCTTGGGGCTAAGCACTTCAGCGTCACAGTAAAAGGAGGAAGTGGGATGACTCAAAATAAGATCTATAACAGCTGAGCAGGAAGAAACCTAAAAGAGACAGCAAAAAGGGCATGAATAACACTGAGCAGGAGAAGAGCCTGGCTTGCAGTTGAGGGGGTCTTGTTAGAAGATTCAGCTCCTGTTGTGTAAAACAGGGGGACTTGGGTGAAGAGCAGGGCTGCTGTGCATCTGCTAGCTGGTTTCATCTGGCGGTCCTCAGGCAGAAAAAAACCAGATTCCTTAGAGCAGCGGACAGCCTTTCTCATTCACAAGAACTGCTAATACTTTTCATAATAGCCATATTATGTTGATCTGCTGGTCTCCATTCTGTAAACAAAGTCTAATTAAGCACTTGCTGAGGCAGAATGGTTTTGATAGGGATGCTCACATGCTTAAAATTTGCTATCTGCTATTAGTTTGCTGAAATGCCATTGCATACAAAATGACCTGAGACAAAAGTTGCATCTGGCTGTCATCCCGCTTCCCTGTCTGTGGCCTTAGTACAAATCCGGTGCAACTTAAGAGTGCTTGAATTTATGCCTATGAATTTAAGATTGATTGAATTTAACAAAGCATTATATACACATACAGTATCAAGCGTATCTTGTGCTCCAGTCACACTTCCTCTTCTCCTGAATCAAATCTCAAATCACATGCAGACCCTCCCTTACCATGCTGGTACATCATAGAAAACAGTCATGTTATAGCAGAGAACTGAGGTTACTGGTTTTACACTACAAAAACTTTTGCACAGTTATAGCTTTATTGGTCTAAGTGACAGAGTTTTTCTTATTTCCTTTTTTCTTTTTGCTGTTTCTGCTAAGAAAAAACAGATAGAGAAACTTGAAACATGAGCTGAACCTTTCTCTAGATGATCAAACAATGAGAAAAGTCATGCCAAGAGGCAACATGAAGAAAATCAGCTGCTGGGCTCAGACAAAGAGAAGGATCTTCTAATCAATTAGACAGAAAGGTAGGACCCAAGAGTCACAGCCACATTTGTTTATTACTTCTCCAGAGAAAATATCTGGGTACAGAAGAATCCTCTAAATTTAAAAGCGTGGGGTAGAAGTATCTCTTGGAAAGAAAATAATTTCCTGCCACCAATCCCCCCAGATGAGAGGCTGCAACATGCCGAAATAAATTAATCCGGGGCCCATTGCTGCTCCTCACCAAGCTATGGGGATGTGACAGGGGAAGTAAGGGAGGAGTTAGTGGATGCATGGGAGGACGGAGCAGCCAGGGCCAGACTGGGGACCTCAGCCCTCTTCCCACCTCAGCACAGGCAATGGGAAACTCAATACCTCGACTGGAGACTGCCTGAACTTGTTTTTCCCGTGTGTGAAAAGCACATAGAGCATGGTCTGTCCTGCAGAAATTAGAGACTGGGAAGACCAATTAAGTCATTCAGTTCGACTCCCTGAGGCCAATTCAAAGACTGTTCTCTCTACTAGATACTCTATTGTGGGGTTTTTTCAGTGTAATTTTAAAAGTCCCAAGTGACAGTGCTTTCATTATTTCCCTGGGGAGACTACTCCACAATCCACAATCTAATATATTTCACTGCCAAGAAGTTTTTCTTGAAATTCCTCTTAAAATTTCACTCCTAATTTCCTTCCGTTTACTCGGACTTATGTGTATTATGCTATGCTAAATGTTGATTGTTGATTATTAATTATACTAAAAAATTCATCTCTGTTTCCCAAATGTTGGTAGAATGTCACAATATCCCATCTTTGTCATTGTTTAGCCAGAGTGAGTTTTATCGTGATTTTTTTATAGTTCAGGCCCTTTCTGAATTATGTTGATCCCCTCTGGGCACCTTTTCCATACACAGTGTATCTGCTGTAATGATGCAATATTCCAGATGATGGTTCTCATACAACCTTGATGCATAAAATATTTCCCCTGCTTCAGCAACACATTGACTGTTGAAGGTGGTTTTGCTTCTCTCCTGTCAGCTCATACTTGAAGTGTAAGCCTAATTTCATGGCCCGTGCTCACCAGTTAGTCTCTGTCATTAGCACCAGTCCCCAGTTCTTTTACTTCTGTGTTTGCAATTATATTTGCTAGTGTCTATCAGATCATATATTTCATAATTCAGTCTCATTTTATTATGTATGTTCATGTTTCTAAAAGATCACAATTTATGCTTTTTTTTGTACTTAATTCTCCAGTATGAAATCATTCATATTTGTAAATCGCAATAGTACCACATAATTTTCAAGGATAGGGTCTTTCACTATGTCCAGTGATATAATGCAGGGTGTTAACAATTCACTACTTCATTATTCAGCATTATTCATTACCTATTGTCTCTTACAACTTTTGATACACATTACACTTTTCTGCATAAGAATATCTCAGGTTTTAGAAAAAGATTTTGGGAAATGCATCATGGAGCATTCAAACAAGTGCATGTCTATCCAAATAAAGCAATGAAACTTCTATAGTTAAACTGATTTTTCTTTTTTTTTTTCTTTTTTTTTTTTTTTTTACAAATGTGAAGCATTTACAAGGATCCCCCTTGACTTTTTTTAAAAAATATGTGGTTTATGTACCTTTCTGCTCAAGATTTTTGTACCTTCTCCCATCCCGTGGTTTTTTCAGAAGCAGTTGACCTTTATGTAGTAGCATTATTAGGTCATTTTGTTATTATGCTAAGCCATACTGCCACCTGGACTTGCAGACTTGTTGAGAACGCCATTTTCCTAGACTTTTTCTTTCGTCCTTCATAGCAAATGTTACGTTGAAAAACTACTTTTTCCCTGCAAGTTTTATGAAGTCCATTCCTGCATTCATGCACGGAGTTAATGCTGATCCTGTGAACATCACAAGAAAAAGCACATGAATAACACCAATAGATGCCTGAATGATCCTGATTATTTGCACAAAACAAGGCGTCCATATACCACTCTTCAAGTCCAAATGAAGAAATGGTCAGGAAAAAAATAAAGTCACTCTGATTTGTCAGCCTGTCTTATTCTAACAAAATCCTGGTTTGGCAAAATGTCTTTCTGGACAGTGGGTTCATAATCTCTTTTGACAGTTGCTGGAGATAAACTGTGTTAATACGAATGACTTTACCTTTTATAAATGCCACCTGTATTATCAACATTGATTCAAAGGTGACATAATTTTCTTGCAAAACCCATTAGGTTTTTATACTCTTGGCAAGCAGCTCTGCTTTGATGATTAGACATAGTAACTATTCTTTTAAGCAAGGAACCTCAAATATTTGCCTCGGCTCTTATGTGCGGGCTGCATAACCAGACATAAAGTAGATGATTTAACTTGAAGTTGTGTTAATGATCTGACACTTCTTTCTTCATTTAGGTATTTAAGCCCAACACTTTAATTATGGCTATATAATCATCAATATCTATAATGACACATTGTGGGTGATGCTGTCAAACAGGATAAGCATGCTCCTACTCTTTCAAAGCCTTTGTGATCACACAGTCCTTGTTATACAGCATCTTTCATTCAGCACTAAATTACACTAAACTCTCTCACTTTGACATCTCTTCTTATCAGACGAACTGCTTGCTCCTCAAAAAAAAAATATTTGCAACTGTATGTTTCCTGTGAGTTGGGTATTTCTCTCTCCTATATGTTAACTGTTATGATGGTCACTACAATAAATCCCCAAATGATAACCTCAAAGAGACGAAGGGTAAATTTGCAAGGGAATTCAGGTGTCCTAAAGGTTCAATTTTCAAGTGCCTAGGTGAGAAAATGGAGGTACATGCCATTTCTTAATGTCTATGTATACAGATTTCAGATGTTTCCAGCTTTAGGAAGCAGCTGCGAGAACGTGCTGAGGCCCCTTATTTTTAGTTCAGTCACTTAAATTTCACTTTAGGTAGCTAGGTTCTTTTATGGCTTTTCCTCTGGTTGACTAATTAGACAAGATGGAGGAGGAAGGAAGTATTGCTCTTATTTTACAAATGAGGAATTCCAGTACAGAGAGATTAAATGCTTTGCCTAAGGAAATGTAAGAAACTTGAGGCAGAGTCAGGAAGGTCCATTTAAGCTGTGCTTCAGATCTAGATCTCCTTGGTCTCTGATTCCAGTGGCATAACAAAAAGGCCTTTCTTCCTCACATCTCTCAGCTATGTCAACTCACAAATACTGCTGAACTGGAGATGCTGAGACCATAACTCTGTTTACTTCCCCCTTTTTTTCCTGTGTGTGCATTTTCTGGTGAAATGGTTATTCTTCTCCTTTAGGTAGGTTTTTGTACCATGACAATCCCCCTGGTTTGCAAGTGCCATTCAGTAAAGCCTTCAGCAACACAGCTAACATCTGTCACAGGCTGTTTGTATCTTCATTGTCTCCCCAGGGAAGGGGTGTCGTTTTGGTACGATTCTTGCAAACACATGTGCTGCCAGGTATTTGTGTTCGAGGAGGCAGACGAAGGTGAAAGTGCACCTCGCACTGCCAGCCGTGGCGGTGAGGTTATGACAGTCTCTGCTCTGCCGGGGAGTTTGTTGTGGACAGAGCTGACTCAAGCCTTCATGGCAGCGCATGCAAAATTGCATGTTACTTTCCTGGGCTGGTGGTGTCGGAGCTGGGATGCTCCGGCTATGGGAAGGGAAGATGAGGAGAGCAAAGCTGGGAAGCAGAGCCAAGGGAAGCCACAGAAGGCTGGCATGTCTCCTCGCGCCGCTGCCAGGCGGGCAGTGAGCAACCACCACCAATTTTGACCTCACCCTCCAGCAGCAACCTTGGCTTTCTGCGGGTCTGGCACAGGCAGAACAGGCAGCGTGGCCGCCGTCACTCTGCTGCCAGTAGAAACCTGCCGCCCAGGGCAATGACCAGGTTTGCCCTTCTCCCAGCCACCCTGGCTTCAGCCTTTGCCTGCAAGGTAAACCGAGGCCAACCACTTCCAGCATGTCAGGAGCCATGGCACTGCCATCATCTGGGTGAGACACAGAGCTGCAGGTCCATGAATCTCAGCAGCAGCTGCAGCCTTTTAGGGCTTACAGGCTCACTCATGGAAACCGAGAGATCCAGGTCCTGGAGCTGTTGGGCTCCAGGTGACTTCTCTGGCTTTTAGGTGGCAGAGTTTAGAAAACATATGTAGGTAGGGCTGGAAGTGTGGACTCTTTAGCATCCAGTGCAACCCACCCAACTGTAGTTCCTTGCAAGCCCACTGACTGTTCACCCAAAGTTTGGCCAAACTCGGTCTATTTTCATAGAACATCTCAGGTTTAGTCATAGGGTGCTTTCTAATGAAATATAGCTTTATTTAAAAAATGTCTATTCACCTCTGTCTTGACCAGACCACTTCTATGGTGCTACCTTTGGCAGCCCTGAAGGTGCGTTTTGCTAGCTTCTGGGTAAACTCAGAGCTACGAGAGTGGGTGCCAGCTGGCCAAGAATGAGGTCTACAAGGTAGATTTCCTCAGCACTGGACTGACAGATGGTCAGAGAGAGGAGGGCCCTCTGTTTGAGAGTCACACTGGCAGCTGCCCTCTGGAGCGGCACCAGCTGTTGAATGTTTTCTTTCCCAGGCTGAGGAAGGACACAGGCCACTTCTCAGGGTGCGGCTCCTTGAGGTTGCCTGTTACTTCCTGATGAGTTGAATTAAAATGCTGAATTTGGGGAATATAGGTGGGCTGTTTCTTGGTGGGTGGGAGGGAGCAGGTGAGGAAAACCAGGTCAGGAGCACTTGGAAAGTTCCCTGAATATGCATGATCTTACTGGTAAAGTAGAAGTGGATCCTTGGTGGTTTGTCTAGCATTCAGCTTGGTTACGTGTCACAGTCATCCAAGTCCAATGAAGTGTTTTGTCAGGGTGTACAGCAATCTGAGGCAGGATTCAGTAGTTTCTTTAGAGGCTGACAGGAAGCTTCTCTTGGCCTATTCTTTCACATTCATGTTACTACTTTCCCTGCCCTCTGGGTTCTTTTCTCCAAATGTGACTTCTGTCAGACCTTTAAGGTAAGCATGTCAGATGTGTGCAATGATGAGATACAAGGGAGGCAAAGCTGATCCCAAATTTTCCTTATTGTTTTCTTTCTACATAGGAACTGATGTCTTCCAAATGCCTGTAAGCAAATTGAAAATGGTAATCTGCTCAGGTCTAGCTTCTCCATGATTCAAATAGATTGACTAAACTTGCACAGACTGTTTTTGAACGGAAGCAGAAGTCTACAGTATAAATGCTGTGATACCATACAATTTTTGTTTCTGCTTGTTAGGAAAATGATACATCGACGTTTCTGCCACAGATAAATCTGCACAGGTGTTCTTCCTAATAAAAATTACATCAAAGCTTTGTACAGAAAATATGCTGTCTCCATGACAAGATTTTGGAAAAAAAAAGAAAAAAAAGTTTTCAGAGGCACAGCAACATTGTCCGTCATTCCTCCCTCTGTGACACTTTAAAGATACGGTAGGTAATACTAAGGCTGAACTTGATCCACTCTAACCAGTAGTGAGCCTGATGCTGACTTAGGCTGTAGGACAGGAATATTTCTGCAGATCATCATTGCAGAATAGTGGGCTCCTTAGAAGGCTGTGACTCTGTGAAACACTGTGATAAAGCTACTTTTATGTCAAAAAGCTGTTATAATTCTTAGAGAAAGACAATAGTTAATTTTTCAAGTAAGCTCCAATAAAGACATAGTTAATTTTTCACTTCTTTCACCATCATAATTTGGAAAATATAAGTAAGTTCTAAGGTCCCAGTAATTCAGAAACTGGCAGCTCTGTTAGTGTGGCAGAAACCTATACTATAGGCACTTGCTTCTCCTTTTCTCTTTATTCCTGTCACCTCTGCCATTGGAATCAGATACTCTCCAAATTGAAAACAGGCATCTGATCCAGAAGAGTGCATTTCCCATTAAATGCAATGAATCCTGATGTAACCTGACTGGCTACAAATGAACTGCAAAAAATGAAAGAAAAAGGCCAGTTTGCAATGTAGGTGCAGCCTCTTAATGTGTCTAACCGAAGATCCAGGTGGCTGGGGGAAAAAAGCCAGTCAACTGCTATTACTGCAAGCGCTCAGCAAACCTAAATACCTTGCAGTTTCTTCATCATTAAGTGTTTGGAATCTGGATCAGAGTCAGTTCTTTACCGGAACTGTTGTTTTAATAAGGACTGATATCTGTTTAGAATATAATTAATTATTTTTTTTTCTTTTGAAGGACATTTATGCCCTGTGTTACGGGCTTGACTCAGTTACCACTGATAGTGGTAAAAGTCAGCTGCAGCTGCGCTGAAGACAAGAGGTGTGCTTGTGCCCAAGAGAGGTATGTAGGAGTTGAATCAGGCCCCATGCGTGAAAACAGGCCACAGAAAATCTATTGCTTTAATTGCCTCCTAAAAGATTGACATGGTTTAATTTGCTTACAGTTAAACACCATCATTTATGATGAACAGGGTGATTGCCTTAAGCATTCAGCACCAATTACTAAGCCACCCCCTCTTTCCCCCCCCCAATATTATTTTACTTAATTCTGTTCATAGCAACGGCAACAATCTCCATCCCTCAGAATATCTCCTTGCTTGAAAAAAAATAATTCTTAGCTAAACTAATTCCTGGGTAAACCTCTATATTTCTTCACACAGATACATTCTATACTAAGGTACAGCACTAAACCTCTGGTCATCATGGCAATTTACTGTTTTTTAATGGTTGGAATATTTCACCTCCCTGTTAAATATCCCTTTACTCTTTGTTGAGTTTGTTGCCTATTAAATTGCATGTCTAGCTTTGGAGCTTATGTCGCTGCACCCCTGCTGCTTTAGCTCCTTATCTCCATAGGATTTGCTGCAGGACACACAGCCAGTGGATGAATTTGCACATATTTGCAGTGTGGAGCTTTGACTTTTACTGCTTGCATGTAAATGAAAAAAGGAAAAAAAAAAAAAAAAAGAAGAAGTCATTTCCTTTTCATGATCAGCAATTCATCACCACTAAAGCACTGGGAGGAAAATAGTTATCAACTTCCCATTTTAGGTTATAACTTCAAAGCAAACCTTTGATTTGAATGCCAGACTCTGAATGCTGGGGAAAGAGGTGGGGAATGGGAGAGGGGAGAGGAGGGAAGGAAGTAGGAGGAACTGGACCGTCGCCTTGTGGTGGTGACAGCACCCACCAGCAGAGAGAGAAAAACAGCTTGTTAAGGTACCACAACAGCCACTGGTTTCTCACTTGCCTTGTTTATGCTCATTCAGGGATTAAGGGAGCCACTGCAGGAAGCCACATTCAAATCCATCCTTACAGTCAAAACTTACTCTGATTCTTGTGGAAATAATCTGCCTTTAGTATGAAATACTCACCTAATAAGTAAAAGAAAAAGCCTACATTTTCATAGACTTCTGGAAGACTGACTGTGTTGTACCCTCTTCCTTGCTTTTTTGCACTTGGAGCACTTAAATTTAGCATCTGTACATGGAGGTGCATGTTTCTGACAAATTTCAATTAAAACCATAGATAGTCTGTGTCATAAACAGCCCATTATATTGCTACATGTTTTTACAGTAAGGTAGAGAATTTAATTCCCTGCAGAGCTTGTTTAAAGGCTTTAAGTGTCTGCCTGAGCCCAGATCCATCTTTCAGGAACCTGTTTTTCTGCTTGTAATAGAGCAGCCCCTCACGAGCTCCTTCTCTTCCTCCTTCTCTGCCTCTCTCACTCTTTCTCCCTCTTTTAAAAATTTTATTATTCCATAGCCAGCATACTCAAGTCTATTTACAGAACTGATAACTTGGTACATTAGTATTGCATTGATTATGGTTGGAAATAGTCACAGGAAGCCACGCATAGCTCCCACCCCTTGTCCTTTCTGCCGTGTAAGCACATTCTTTTTGGCTGAATGAAAGGAGGATGTTCTGTATACAAGCTATTTTCAGGCCTTGAAAACGTTCTGTAGAGGTGCCTTTGGGGACTTTCTTCAGCCTATTTTTGTGCCGGTGTCCTGAAACTATCATATATCAAAAGTCACGTTATTACTGCGTTCTAGTCCATTATACTACCGTAAATACTGCTTAATCCGTTTCCTCTGATGGGGGGAAGTGGGCTGATGATTTTTGAAATGTGCACGCTATTTGCATGCATTAGCTTATTCAGTAAAAATTCCTATTAAAAGACCATCAATATACATGCACTGGAAACACCTTTGCAGAAGTCTCCTAGGCTTTTAAAGAGAGCACGGAGAGCCTAATTCCAATGAGCATGTTGTCATTCGTTTCCGTCAGAGCACAGCTCAGTGCCAGATTACGTTTTACCTCAGTGTTTATTTCTACAGTAAGCAGGTATGCCTAATAAGACACTGGCAAGATTTAGACTTTAAAACACAGCCTGTTCCAAGCCCTAGGCTGCCTGTTTTCACTTGTTTCCATACAATCCCATCTTTAGTGGAGCAGCACCTCATCCTCTCCTTTCTCAGCAGAACGTTCTTTTTGGCAGGAGGGCGTGAGGGGTAATTAAGAGGCCTGGCCCCCGGTTGTATTGTGGCTAGTCCTTTATTTGCAGCCTGCTGCTGCTGCTCTCAGTGGAAGGAGGGATGCTCTGCCGGCCGGGTGCTCTACAGCAGCGATGCTCTGGGGCCGGGGCTCAGCCCCTTCCACCTGCCACAGAAAGGCAAGAGCTCCCCCTGCACTCTAAGTGCAGACGGTATCCCCCAGAGAGGGTCTCTTCTACTCCGCCCAAAACCCATGCTGTAATTTTAATCGGGTAGCTCTCTCCATTTAAAGGTGACGAGTCATAGCTGGCGTGAACGGGGCCTGGAATTATGTATCTGCTGTTCACAAACAGGAAAAAAGGAAAGAAGAATTGCTGTTTTGCTAGAGCCATTTGAAATTAGTGGGGTCATTAAAAGCTTTTATTCAAATAAATAAATTCATAAAATTGCCTAGAACTCAATAGCGCAGGATGTCTAATCAATAGTAATTCATTTTCAGAATTGCCGTCTGTTACACAAGCCAGGAATTGCAAGAGGTAAATCACGACAAACACTGCAAGCACAGACAGCATCCATTATATCACAGCAGGGATCACACTGGAATCACTTCATCTGTTTTTAAGGTTTGAAAGCCCAGGATGCAGCGGATTTTCAAACAGGCCCATCTGTGTGATATTTCTGGCCACAGATCTCTAGTTTCCCCACCGACGGTAGTAACTAAATCTCTGTGATGTACTCCATGCCACGGGATGGATTATTTGCATTAGGAGTAATCTTCTGGTGACTCTGCAGGTGTCTGTAGCTGGCAAAATGAATTGCAGGGCTGCACTTAAGCAACTTTGCTTCTGAACATGATTTAGGCTTGAAAATGATTAAAATGGGTAGCTGAACTTTTGGAGCTGTAGCCTCTGCCCTGTGCTATAACTATTGCCTAACTTCATCCACAAAAGGGGCAAAGCTGGAGTGGGGCCACTATTTCTCCAGTTTTTTGCTGAGCTTTCTGAATAACAAAAACAAAAAAGAAAAATAAAGAGCCAAACCCACCACTTTGCAGGCTTGCTACTGCCTGCTACTCACCTACTGGGAATTTTCTGACAGTAAATTCCAATTCATTTAAAGTTCTGGTTTTAATTCTGTCCGTAGATGATTGTGAGAAACTCACTTTTATAGTTTGGAGGCATTCCACCTGGAAAAAATTAGCTCTGGAAAATGATATTTCCATCTGTTAAAAAACGGGAGGGAGTGGAGGGGGCGGGGCAGGGAATAAATGATGGTCTATGTAGATTAGGGCCAACGTTTTCAATAACAGGAACTAAAGTTAGCCTTGTGTATTCATACTCACACACAAATAAATATATAGTGCTTTGGGAAATTGTGCTAAGCCTCTGTTAGCTGTCTCGTTCCTTTTTTTTAACCTGACCTCATCATTTCAGGCCATAGTCAGCTGTCTAAATGTAGATGAGAGAGAAGCTTGTGCTCATCCTTCTTTGTGACAGTGTTGACCCATGTCCCAGGGTGCAGGGTCCATGTTGCTCTCTTCCTGCGGAGGAGTGAAGTCCCAGTTCACACCAGAGCCCGTGGATCTGTTCATGGATAAAGGTTAAATACTCCAGCCTGCCATGATGTTGAACTTCTGTCTGGCTACGTTTCCTTTAACAGCAGCTTCCACAGGAAAATTACAAACCCACAAATTTCTGCTTGGTGTTTTAATTGTCTACAACACATTGCTGGGAGCTACAGTGAGTTTTGTAATCAGCATATGTAGCTGGTACTGAAACACCAAAGTAACAGCAAGTCCAGTTGAAGCAAGACCACTTAGCACAAAATTACGTTCTGCTAATCCTACTGAAATAACCACATCCAAAATGTCAAGGGACATGGCTGTGCTTTGAAACCCTTATGACCAGAGCACAATTTATTTTAATAAGTTATTTAGCTGCAGCTACCCCTTATTTCTTTGCTTGTTTCTTGTCCAAGAAAGGCATAAGATACAGTCAATGCAGGGTATTTGCTCCCTTTAAATGTGGGATTTCTGGGGGCTGATGAGAAGACTTTTGCCTTCCTTTCATCCCCACGCATAGTGGCAGATGAGACAAGTGCTTGCACCTCCTTGAAATACTTTTCTATCCCTTTAAGCCAGGCCTGCTTTTGCTATGGCCTCTTTTTCCTTTCTGAACCAATGTTTGATTATTCTTTGCACAATTTCTTTTGCTATGGTTTTCCTGTGTTTTATGTCATGTTGTATTTTCAGCTCTAATTCAGGGGAGTTAATGTAGCTAGACAAAAATACCTGGATTTACCTAAGCCCATCTCTAGTTTTCCCCAGGTTAATAGCTTCACGGAGGACAGCAGGGCAGCGTAGATGAGAGGCGTTCTCACTGACATGTGCACAGACCATGGTATCAGCTGAGGTGTAACTTTTGAGGAGATGGACTCATGCACTGTAGTATCTCCTCCAGTAAAACTTCTACTAAACTAACTTTCCTGAGTGAGGATTGAACTTAATGCCTCTAAACCATACTGCAAGTAATTTAGCTTTGCACTGATGTAGAGGAAGTGCAACCGCACTCCGTAAACACTCATCAGATCAGACTCACAACGTGTAGGTATGCAGGCACGTTCATTTCCTTGCCTATGCCTCCCTATTCAGGAAAGCTGCTCTCATTCAGGAAGGATGCTTAAAACTCCTCGCAAATTTAAACACGCTTTCTCATCTCTGGCCCTTACAGATGTGGAAACTAGCACACAAGAGGAAATCCTGGCCCACGGAAGCTCTTTTCACACACCACTTCTAGCTTGAAGAACAATTAATGCAGCCTAATTTATGAGCCTGGGTTTGTAATAACCTTGTGCTATTGAGCCAAGACAATTAGTCCTATCCAGGCATCCTCTGGACTTGCATGAAGCATATGTTCTGCAATTTGGTGGTTTTGCTGCTGTTTGCTTTTAGCTGTACCCATTTGGCATAGTCTAACAGTTTGACATTTTCTCCTGACACCAGATTTCACAAAGAACTTGCAAGTGCTTCCTGACCAACAAAGACCTGCAACTCTGGCGCAGCAGTTTGCTACTGCAGGATAGGACTTTCCCATGGGACCTGCTTCAGCAAGGCCTGGGGTGAAGCCTGTGTTGGTCTGCAAAATGGGATATCCACTCCTGCACTCTAAGAAGTTTCTTCTCTCAAGGGTTAGGGCTGCTCTAGTGCTTTGACAAACCAGGGTGTTATGGCTTAAAGTGTCCTTCCTCGCTTTGGAGATGTAAGGGGCTGGAAAAGAAACAGGTTTAACAAGATGGTGGTGACCGCTGTCACAGCAACGAGGGGAGGATGTATGTGATCAAGGAGAAGGGAAGAAGGGATGAAGAAAGGGAGAGAAAAGAAGGAGAAAGGTAACCAGAGAGACAGGCATAGATACTACAAATACTGAAGCTCAGTTTGCTTGCAAGTGGGACATAAGGACATTAGGCAGAACAATATCCCCTCAGCTCAAGTTCCTGAAAAAAAGATCATTCTCTGTCAGTCCTCCTTTAATACTGTATACCATGGTGAGGACCTAACAGCAGGCAAGCTGTTATTTTACTCCATTGATTGTGTCTAACATCCTTCTGGTTCAATCTTACTATGATTTGCGTCAGTTTTGCCCTAGTTTTTCTCTGCAATACGATCTCTAAAGATGTCTCACAAAATAGTTCTGGCTTTAAGTTTTTGCATCATCAACGCATCATTACCTGTTCTGCAGAGATTTAGGTAGAAATCTTCAGTCTCACTTTCCCTGCAGTAGCATTTTTCTGAGCCTTGCAGCAGATGCCAAACAGGCTATCCCACAGACAAAATGTGTGAAATAGTTTCACTGGTCTAACCTCGCACTGTAAGCAACGAACGAGGAGGGGATAGAGTCAAATAACACAGCAGTGATGAAAGCACTGTAGACAGACAGGGGAAATAAACCAAACCAAAACTAAACCGCTGTCTTTATTTCTACTATAGCTTGAGTAATGCCTTGGACGTCAATACGTCTACACCTTAACAAAATATCAGTAAGCCATACGAACTTTGCAGTCTGAAGCTACTTCTTATTATAAAGGCTGCATGCTGGAGTGCCATAAATATAACGCTAGCTGTGTTTCAAGCAGGAATGAGCACTAGCCTATGAATACCAAGTGGTCTCAAGATATTTAGTGACTTATGAGGCTGATTGCTAGGGGAAGACATGGTATTTTCCTTTTAAAGAGATGGAATGAGTGAAACTGAGATCTAGCAGTGCACAGAACAGCGAGTTCAGTAGTCTGAGGTGGAAGAGAACCTCACATCTAAGTAAAGGTCAACCTGGAAAGCTGTCAGAGAACCACTATGTGTTACTTTGGAAGAAGCGGGGCATTTTTGATGATAATACAGGCTGGACATAAGGTACAACAGAGCCATTGCCACATTGCTACAACATCCAGCATTAATATAGACACGTTTTACTGGTTCCTGAAATTATTGTCAAATGTTTCAACGCAATTGTAATTGGGTCATGACGATGAAAACTGTTCTTCATATGAGGGGTCGTTACGGCTGGCATAAAATCAAATATTTAGTTATCTGTCTTCCATTATATACTGAAACATATGATATTTATGATGTAATGAAATATTCAGGCTCAATGCTGAGACACTTATATCTTAGCCTCAGAATTGAGCGAGCTCCTGAAAATGTACTTTGCATACACAAGATGTATATTTCATATAAAAAGATGTGCACTGAAATATTAATAACATTTCCCTGAACTCTCTACATTGTATTCTGCGGAATAGGACATATTTAAATGCACTCATTACATTGTGAGCTTTACCAGCTTCCACCAAAATGCGCTGTATCACTCAACTTCCTCACGCCATCCATGGACTGTCATTCTAATTTCACACCGTCCCAGGTATTCTGTACCTTCCCCAGTTGCCCAAACACATGTGCTGATCTCCAAGAAAAAGCTCTGAGAAATAAGGTTCATCCCGTGCCGGTCTCTGAAACCTACTTTTCCCACCATACATAATAAATCTTGCCAAAAGTGGTTTTTTTTCTGACAATAATGCTTGCTGTTTGAGTTTCCTGACGAGCGATGAAGATTTTCCTTTTCTCTTCCATTCAGTTCACAAAAACCCCTCATTGTATTCGTTAACAATGAAAGCATATAAAACCAAGATAAAATGTTTAAATAGCTCTTAGCCACCACATTATGGCTAAATGACAATAACTCTCTTTCTAATTTATGCAAAAAATGCTTTGTTATCTCACTGAATGAAAAGAGAAGTGGGTCTTTTGTATGTAAAAACACCATAATATGAAGTCCTTGTTTAAGTGAGAAAAGAGAAAGCTCCTGCATATCTAAAAATCATTATAAAATCAAGTCATTTTTTGTGGGAGAAAGATATAAAAATGATGCAGGAACCCTAGAATTCTATCGTATAGTATCTGAACATACACATTCCGTGTGAATTATTTCTTTGGCAATGAAGTAGGTCTCCATAAGTTGATGTCATGATAGATTTTCAATTAGTGTTTATTTTTCAGGGAAGTTCCTTTTTTTTTCCTGCAATTGCTGTCATTACATTGCTAATGCAGAAGTTGTTATTAAATCACTTTGAAAAATGGGTTTACTCTCTTTCCAAAACAATTTGGGACACTGTTTCAACATCAGTAAAATGTACTCACTTCAGTTGTTTCTCATTATGTTAGTTGAGTCATGGACAATTATAGTTTTGTCCTGGTGTTTTCTGATTTGCCCACAAGATGTTTGACCAAGACGTTCAGAAGTGGTTATTGACCCTAGCTACTCATCAGGAGGCAATTTAGTAGGATCTAATTTGAACACAACCTAACCACCAGTCCTCTTTGTAACTCATTTTAGTTGTTTAATTACCCCAGTTATTTTTAAAACTGCTGACTTTCCGGTGTTATTATTTCTTTAGTTTCATCTCCCTGGATATGTTTATAGAATGAAGCAAAAAGACCCGTCTTTGTCTTGGGTGTCTTAAAATCTATGAAACTCTTTCAGAGGCAAAGGAAATGTCTTGGTAAGCTGTTTATGCAACAGTAACAAATAATTACCTTCAACTTGTTCTTATTTATGGTAATTTTTAATTCTTAAAGTATTACCAATAGTCTGAGATGAAAAACAGCAATACTCTGAAAAGTTGTCAAGTAACCTGCAATGTCTCTCAGCACAAGAGGAAAAGAAGAAGACGGATTTGGAATGAAAATTGACCGCTAAGTGTTACTACACCACCACATACAAGCTTCATTACACAGTAAAGGAAGCCAGCTATATTGCATCGTATTACTTGTATATTGAACTATTTTGACAAAGACATTTCATAACCGGGTACACAGTGGCTTGCAGAATACAATACAGCAAATATGTGGCGGCTACATAAATATTTCAGTATGTTCTGCTGCTTTTTATGTGAAGTGCACATTTTCATTAGGTAACACACTTCTTTTTCAATGTATAGTGTATCAGTTTTGCCTCATGATTCTTCCACTGTAGCAGTTTCCAGTTTTTATTATATCATACATATGTTTCAGTACAAAGTGTAAGAGCTTACTAAATATTGAGATTCTTATGGAAACCAGATGTATTTTCTGATCGCTTTGTATGACTGTGTATCGGATCTTGAGCTGTGGGCTTGCAATGGCTGTTGAGATGACAAGGTCAGGCATGATACTAATTGCATCCCTGAAGTTATGCCTTGACCAGCTGAATGCTTTTTATCAATTCCCCAGGACTCCTAACATTTTTATGCATCTACCATCTTTGAAAAGATCAAGTTTGTTAATGACATCCATCAAAACTCAGACTTGGTCACCTGTTAAAGAAACCCCCACCCCCATCCAGGGCTGTAAAACAGAAGCTGCTACACTTTGATTTTATGCTTTTTAATAGGCCAATACACAATTAATAGATTCTACCCATTGGGAATTTTCAGACTCACTGTATATCTACTTGTATGTGCTATTTACAGGGCCTCCAACATGGCCGCATGTTTGCAACTCACCGTTTTAAACAGGACTATCCCCTTACAACTGCACCCGTACAGACGGTAACTGGTACCACAGAGAGAGCTAATGATGTGCCCGTGGCATCGACGGATTGGAGCGGGGCTTAATCTTTTCAGTTTTTACAGCTCACCACTGGGATATTTACCTTCCTAAGGCACATCTTTTTGAGTACATGCAAGAAGAGGACTGCATCCACTGCAAGGAAAATTGCTTTTCATTGATTCTTCCTCCAGTGAGTAACTAGCATGTATCATCCTTTAAAAGCAACTGATACTAATCCCTCTTCTCCTAAATTCTACTGTTACATTGATTAGGTATGACAACTAAAACACTAAAGTGCAGTTATGTATCTCCTTGACCAAATGTGTGAAAAAGAGAGTTAGGCAGCTGTCAGCCTGCAATAACAGAAGTGCTCTAAGGTGCTTAGAGCCAAATGATTCCATTCCACAAACCTCAAGCAAAGAAATTCTGAAAACTTGTGCAGTATACATTAAACCACCACTCTGCTACTTTCTTCTTTCCATGACTTTATGAAAAATGCACTCCTGTTTGAATTAAAGTAGATATATATGTCATTGGGGTCTCAGTTATCAAATGTGAGCAGTCAATAGAACTGCTGAATGCCGTAATGTCACCCTCTGATCCAAATACAAGAACATATTTTCCCATTTCATGTGGCTTTAAGCCAGTGTATACGCACTAACTTAAAGCTCCCGTTTAGATGCTGTATCAGTAAAGTAAGAGCTCTGACTCTGCGGAGTTTTGGAAGAGAGGACTAAGTAAGGTTGCACTACCTTCCCTTCTGGCTCTCTTTGGAATATTTTCCCTGTTTTCCTCCATTAGAGAGATTCGTCTCATTCTCTCACTTCTCAGCCTGCAAACTAATGTCCTCTCGTGTGGTGTGGAAATGGTAGTACCCCTGCAGCCATGGCAGCTTGTCAGCCTTACCTCACTTGCCATACCTGGTATGTAAAAAGTTCTTTGCCATTATGTCAGGACAGGTTCTCCACTCCCTTTTATAGTTAGTCCTAAGGGTCAAAATCTGGCTAGTTACGCTGAAGCCTATGATGACTTTTCTACTCCTAGTTCAGTGGCTCAGAGATAATAACCAAGATAAAGATCCAGATCTGAGTTTTCTATAGGAATCACCGAATGAGCAACGATTCTTTTTTTTTTTTTTTTCTGTGTCTCTCATCAGGCTGGAACAAAGTAAGCACTCTTGTCTGGACCACTCCCAACTTATGTGTATCTCCTTGCAAAACAGACATTATTATAGCTGTGACACATACGTTGCACATTTTTCTGTATTATGTTCAGTTGTAAACGGCCTAAAAAATTGAAAGGACATTTACTTTTTTTTTTTTCTTTTAAGATGAGTTACATTTTAAGAACTTCTGAGTAATATTAATGTCCCTAGTAAAGGACAAAGTAGTGAGCTACAGAACTAAGTCACCCTCTGGGGATTTGACTATTTGCCTTTTTTCTTTGGTAAAAATCTGTGCACTTTTCAAACTGAAGGTTACATTAACATTACACAGAGAAAGTCAATTAATTTAACAAATTATCAATTTGTGGAGTTTCTTGAACATGCAGTAACATGCACACAAAGCAGCTCTTTGTGATCCCACAGATGTCCTGTCCTCAGTGCACAGCTTCATTAATCATGTGCTATGCATGTTATTGTCTAAATTGCAGTGCCATTTGAGACAGGGAAAACACTGGGAAAGAAATGTTGCTTACCCTTTGCACACCAGTAAAGATTACAAATAAGCAGAGGATTTAGAAAGACTATCAGGTCAGTGCCGTGAAGATTTTGTTTTATTCTTAAAACTGCTGTGATTCACCCAACCAAAATTTCTTTTATGTTGGTTTATATATTTCTAGACCAAAATTGAGCATACCCAGCACTACATATCCAGTTTACGCAAGAAAAGCTGAAATCTGATGTAGTTACATCCCAAGAGTGGCAAGGCAAAGGTTTCCTCCTACGGTTGGATTGTGCCTCTAGGAAATCTAGAAAACGCTGCTATAGTTAGCGTGATTATGTTACAGTAATGCTGCACAACACCCTCTCTACCCCTAGTGCAATACTGACACAGGTATTGGACTAAATTTGTCCCCCTCCTAAATGGTGAATGAAACTCAGCTAGGCCAGATTTGCTACTTTACAAAGATTTTTACAATATCTGTATTCTAGTGGCCACTGCCCGCTGCTAGCTGGGGTCTCCATTTTCTTACATTAGATAAGCATATAAACAGCTGGCTATACATAAAAATCATATGTGAGCTATACTTTGAGAGAGCCTTAGTGATTTGATACGAAGTGTGAGGACCCCGTTGGCCTAATCCAAGGATATCTGTTGCTTGAGGCTAGCACCTTCTCTGCAGCACTAATCTAGATGTCAGCACTTAAATAGCAGAGATGCTGTGGCTTAAAATGTTTCCCTTCCAACTACATCCCTAGCACTCAGTCACTTGACCTGAATACTTCAAAATGGACTGTTGTCTAATATATCCTCTCAGAAATTCTTCACGTAGCCTTTCTCAAATGTAATTCACATATTCCGTGTTTCACAGATTCCATGATTTCTTTGCCTAGTTAACTATAACCACTTAATTTAATGATGGACACAATTTGACAAATACAGGAAGGGTCACATTTTTATCTCTAAAAAGGTGATGAGAAGTTTACACTTTGAAGGACAGGTACACTTCAGAGACCTCAAGAGCAGAGTGTAGCATGTATTTTGTCAACTTACTGATATATATGTAAATACTCCAAAAAGCATCTGCCATTAGAAATGTTTTGATTCCTTACAAAATAGAGCAAAAATTGCTAATGAAATGGGGATATTAGCAAGCAAATATCCTTAGCAAAACTAAAAAAAAGGCTGCTAAGAAGACGTTAAATAGAGAAAAGACAGATGTAGACAGAAAGACCTCTCATTCAATGCAACCATAAAATCAGTCTTAAACATATCCTCACAGGCAAGGAATGCTACAATTAGGATCACTGATCTGGGAAGACCTGCTTGTTACTTCAATCAAGATGAAAAGTAAGGTCAGAAAGCAAAAAAGGCTGTTCGAAATCACCTGTTTTGTTGGGCTGGAGGATGGGGGAGAGTCGTTCAGCCAGTTCAGGCTAAGCTGTGGAAGTGACTCTGTACCGTCAGTTCAACCCTCACTTCAGTCTGATGCTTTATCAGAAGTTGACACAAATTCAGCAATATTTCACGCTGCTGATATTCTTGCTCCTGTACCATACAGAGCGTGAGCAACCAAGGAGTGCAGCTGTAGATCATATCCCTGTAATCTTGATATTGATTCATGCAATGCCTGAAAATGGAGAGGGGGAGAGTTAAAATGGACGTCCGCCCCCTTAAAACAGCTCAGACCACTGCAAATTTGAGTTGCAGTACCTGTTGTGGAGGAAGTGATCAGGTACCCTTTAGTCTCCCAAGGCATTCAAAAGAATGCAAACAGAGCCACTGTGAGAAGACAGGTAGATATGCAAAGGTACATTTGCGGGAGGCTTCCAAGGAAAGCTGTGTGTCTAAAATATAAAAATGTTAGGGAATTTTAACACTGCTGCTCCACCTGTACAAGAGGGGTTTGTATATATTGCAAGTGCCATGGACTTGTCTCTGAGTGCTACTTGTCGGTAGGGGAGAAGGAGCATGAGCTAAAAAGACGTTGCCTGTAGGATCTGTGTAGACTATAGAGATCCAGAAAGCCACACATTTCTTCTTTTTCAAGGACTGCTAATGGAATTAGAGCTGAAACCTTTGTTTTCACAAATACAATATTTACCAAAGAAATCCAGTTTATAGACTTATTTTACTGCTTACTACAGTAGAACATATTTTGTATCATGAACTGAAATTCAGTAAATGTGAACTGTTTTGTTATAAAATATTCAGATCACAGTGAATTTTCATTTTGAAATGTTTAACATTTTGAATATGAGGGGTTCTTTTGAGGCTAAAAGATATACGTTAGATAACCCAGAAAGAAAACGTATCATGTCAGGTCAAATTAAATTTGGGGGGCTGAATTTTTGACCGCTGAACAAATAATGTGTCTTTCACACAATTGTGAAAGACCTTTAATTTACTTTTTAAAAACTTTTTGTATGGTCTTGTATGGAATTTTAAAAAAATTTCCAGAAAGGAGACAAAGTTGAAAGTTAACAACAAGAGAAAGTTTGTTTGTCATTGTTTTTCTTAATACATTGCTTCCATTTTCTCTGTTCTGTTTCCACACAATGGTACCACCGTACCACTTACTTGAGAAATGATATGTGAGAAATAGTGAATATGAAATATGTATTTTTTGTAAAGAACATTCTTTCTACAGATTACATGACAAAATGTCTGAATAAAAAATACACGTATGAAAGGGACACAACTCTTTTTCCTCATATTTTAAAAAACTGTAAAGTAAGAATGACTTTTCACACACAAAATTTCACAAAAATATTTTCATTTCTCAGCCAATGAATTGAATGAAATGCTCTAAAAAATATATATTAAAATTCCTTTAACTTCTTAAAATTCGTTTGGCAACTTCTATTTGTTTATGTCTCTAAATTACTTTTCAGCTGTCATTTTAGCCACGTGGAACACAGGAAATGAATTTCCACATATTTCAAGTCTCAAATATGTGCATACAAAACACAACAAGCCAGCCTGGAACACTAAACACCTTTTCAACACAGCACCATGTCCACCTTGTACTCGCACATCTTTTCCTGTGGATTCAGGAGTATAAGATAAAATATTCAGAGCTACAACTCGGGGCGGGGCGGGGGGGGGGGGAGAACCAAACCAAAACCCCCAAAAAACCTGCATCAAAACCTTTAGTGCTTTAAGTAAATGGGCACCCATTAAGTATAATGTTTCTGAGCTAAATCCTACAGGGAAGAAAATGTTAGGCATTGCTTTGTAATTTGCCAGATGTTTCCAGATTATTCTTCTCTTTCCATCACAGTCAAGTTAATCATTTTCAATAGGCCACCCTGCAAAGAAAAGTAGAAGTAACTTCCTTAGACAGCTGCTTTGCATAAAGTGTTTGCTTTCAAGGAATATTGTGCAGGCAGGAGATACTGGAAAATAATAACAGAAAAAAAGGGGGAGGGAGAACGTGCTCACCCTCCCCTGCTTATCATTTCCCCATCCCCCCCACAAACAAAAGATCAAAAACTTTGTTGAAATGTTAGGGGAGGCTAAACGAAAAATCCATTGATGACGTCAAAAAGCCAACTTGAGCTAGTATGAAATATTGTCATCCCATTTTCCTTTACAGCAGTTAATAGCTCTCTGACTAAGGATGCTGTCTAAACCAGGCTTTAGCATGTAAATAATGACTAAGTGATAGAACGGTTCAGAAACAGGACATGCAATGAAAGGAGAAAAAAGCACACTGAGAGTGGCTTAGCTTAGAATACACGAACAGACCCAGGTCTGCTTGCTAATTCACTTCTTTTATATTTTCAAATGATTATATTTGTTATCCTCCAACTGCTTCAAAAAATATTCCATGGCCACAGATTACACATGGAGAGATTTGAGAGAACTCAGCTGGCAAACACATTTCTTTCTGGGAAAACCCCCACATACATCAATATAAAAAATGCAGACATAATTCTAGTGTTGAAAACCTCCTCAGTTTTTATTGCATAATTATTGTTTTTAAAGAATCAGATTTTAAAAGACCCCTTGCCAAAAATATGATTTTATGGTAAAATAATGGGTTTTAAATTAGACATAGGGAGTCCTCAGTATAACTGAGAATTTTAATGTTCACGATCATCTACTCCTCTAGTGTCTCAGACATCTACTATATCTTTGGAAAGCTGTCATTTGTGTAAGACTTTCATGACTTTACCTACTGATTCTAGCTTCTAAGATCATAGGTGTCATATAGTCCTCCAACTTATAAATACCAAAGAATGTTTGCTACACATAGAGTAATTGCGATGCACAAACACACATGTGCACATGTATATCTACACACATGAGACATATATACATAAATGTACTTACACATATGTATGTACTTGTGGGGGTGGCATTAACTAGTGGACATACAACACCTTGGTTTCAATTACGTCTCTGAATTTACTTATAGTCTCTTCTGTAGGCAGGTTTTGAATGTGATCCCATGACCCCGACTCAAAAGAAGAAGTAATTTTGTTAATACAGAGAATGTTGTACAAAATATATTGATATATACCACAAAACTGTATTGAGTCAGTAAGACATAGAACACTGAATTTCTAGAGGCTCCAGTGGCTACTGCTGGATGGTAATTTTGTATTAATTTTATATTAATTATTAATGAAGCGTTAAATGTGTCCTGGTTTGAGGTAAAACAGGACCAATTTTGTTCAGTGGCTTTACTTTATAGTTAGGCCTCTTCTAACTGCTGAAATTAATGGCATGTTATGCAGAAACCGTTCACTCTCAGAGTGATAAGACCCGTGTTTACAGTTGATGCGAAGGAACGGTATGCAGAGAGGCTCTTGCTTATACTTGTTGCTATAACAGCCAAGGCCAGACAACTTTGTTACTTGCCCCGTTGGAGGGTCGGAAGCGGAAAAGCGTAGAGGGGTCACACCTGCGGGGAGGAGCGGACAGGACAGGTGACCCAAAACTGACCAACAGGGTATTCCATCCCATCTGCCTCATGCTCAGTATAAAAGCTGAGGGATCAAAGGGTCGCTCTCTCTTTTCCTCTCTTTCTCTCCTTGTCTGTGCATCTGCCTTTGATCCTGTTCCGGAATCCAGTTCCCGTCCGTCACTGAGTCCAGTCTGGGACTTCCCCGGTGCCTGCTGGTGACGTGATTGTCATCCTGGGAGCTTGATACGGTTTTGTATCTATTTCATTATTTTCTTTTTGTTATCTTATTATTAATATTTCATTAAAGTAGTTTAGCTCTCTCTAAACTCTTAAGTCTCTCTTTTCCTCTCGCTCTCTTGCCTCCCTTCGGGAGTGAAGCAAGAGAGAGAGAGAGCATCTGTCGTTCCACCGGATTGGGCCAATCTGGCCCAAACCACGACAAAATGTTATATTAAATGCATCATATTGAGGCACAGATATGGGCATTTTTCTTGAAATCAAGATATATACATAGTCCCAAACAGCTTTTGAGTTTTAGGAAGGTTGGGAATGTGAGCTTCACGGCTAAAACACAGCCTTTTCGATATGCAAAGGTGAATAGTGGCCTTGTTTTCTTACACCCCATTTGGCTGGGCTTTTTTGTTTTCCTACACAGCTCTTGTGCTTCTTTTTTAAAGCTTCGGCTCTCCCCATACCTGTTGTGTTATTAAAGGCATTGCAAAACTGAGTCGAGAGCATCAGCGCAGGCCTCCTGTCCTTTCTGTCCCTCCCTGTAATGCCACACTCACCCCTACATAAGGAAGTGGTGACAAAACCCCTTTTTACCCAAGGGTCAGCCCAGCTGCCTAAATATTGTCGTGAAGGTCCACTTGAGAGCATCTTGCCTATCTCCAGCTGCCTCTGCAAGAGGCCGGCTCTTGCGTTGTGCCAGCCAGCCCTCTGCCAACACCTGAGGCACCCCACCATGTCCCAGACCACATTAGATGCCTGTATTGAGGCAACCGAATTGAGCAAACCGCATCAGCCAGGCCTGGGAGGGCACAGGAGCAGCATCGGGTGGCCGGCCAGCTTTTGCTGCAGCTTGCACGGCTGCTGCCTTACTGAGCCTGGAAGCAGCAACCTGCCTCTGAGGGACACAGTGCAGCACCCAGGGAGAGCATCGGGGACAAATCTTCAAAAAAGTCATCGAGTTTCAGCCCTTGCCACTCGTTTTGGGTTTGCTCCATCTGAATTGCCCAGGTTTCTAGTTTTTAAGCCCAATGACATGACTACAGTGTGTGTGTATGTGTGTACAGGAGCCTTTGGTCTTCCTTGGGGCACTGACTCTCGGAGAAGGTCTGGGCACATCCCCATGGGTCAGCCAGAGCTGAATGGGTTTTCAATTTTTTTACATTTGGGAACCTTGGAGCATTGTCCAATGGAAGTGTAGGCTGGTAGGAATGAATAGAAACCTCCTCGTTACTTTCTGCAGATCTCCTAGAAGGGGAACATTTGAAAATGACAGTGCTTTTAATCCTTTTTATCACAAAGCCACGACGATTTACTTACTCCTTGGCAGAGACTCCAAGCTGTCTGCCACCGTAAATCAGGAGTAGTCGCCTTTGCCTTCTCCCAGAGGGTTCAGGTTGAGGTGCCTGCAGGTTGGGATGATTCATGGAAACTTTGACAGCCCCCTTAAGGATTCTTTTATGACTTGATAAATGCACAGATGTGCCAAATTTTTTCTAGGTGAATGATACTTGGATGTTCACTGCTGAGAGATCATACTTTGATATACATGTCCAGTCTGTAAAAAATGTGCATTTTTCAGGATTTATTAACCAATGTAGCTCTTGCTCAAGACCACTGTTGTATGTTTTTGCCTTTTTAATCTTAAAAGTAACATATGGACTAAAGCCTAGCATTCGTCAAACTGACGTGGGAACAGACCAGACATTTATAAATCTAGTCCATAAGGACATTTTCTCATGTTTGGTTTAATCTGATTGCAATTATATTGTGTTGGAAGAAGAACAGTAGGAGCAACACCCCAGCACCTAGGCGGGGCTAAGATCTCAGTGGCTCTGAAAATGCAAGATAGAAACCCTTGCATTTGGCAGAGCTATCTCGATGGATTTTATACCAAATGAGCAACCTGATGAGCACGCATTCCCCTCCCGCGCCCCCATCCCACGTGTTTCATGCACATGCATGCAGACAGCATGTTTCCAACATACCCCTTATGCCAGCAGCTACAGAAAAGGGACAGGTGAGAATCAGGACACATCTCTGGGCTGTGAAGAGGGCGGTGGCACAGACATCCTGTCAGGCAAACTCAGCAATAATGTGTGGACTCATCCACGGTGTTTGGATGCTTGGTCTGACAACGGTACAACCCCTGAGTCACAGTGGCTGATTTTAACCCAAAGGTTGTCAGAGACCAGTTTTGCAGCAGGATGGGTCGCTGCCCCACACCTTACCTATCCCCTGGGCACCCTGGCATCCCTGGAAAGACGTGGAGGCTCACGGGCCAGGTGGCAGCCCTGCTGTGCTCCTGCCAGCATCTTGGTTTGGTGCAGCCTAACACATACCCACAGGTCAGTGAAGACACAGGCTCCGTTTCTTTTCAGAAACATTGAATCAAGTGAGGGAAGAAAAAGAATCAAAAAGAATCAAAAAGGAGAGGTGACGATATTGATTTGCTAAAGATCGGTGTTACACAGAGACTGAGCTAGGATAATAGAACTGCAGGACACATCCTTACGCAAGGAGCAGCTATTCACAGCCCTCCTTGAGATGTATAGATTTAATGGCAGCTGTATCCCCTTCTAAAACTGCCTTGTGCTACGGTATGTACTGTAAAAATAGCACTCTCCACACAGCAGGTTTCTATTATAGGATTGACCAATTGTGCCCACGTTGTAAAAACCTGCTAACAACTAGCAAAGGCAAATCTTCCCAAAGCAGCAAGGCAATGAAAAAAAAAGTCAGAAACGAAATACTAATGACCTAAAAATAAAATGCAAACCTGATACATCAGAAGATATTGCTTTAAAAGCAAATGGCACAAAAGTGTGTCAATTATTCAACTAAACCCGACTAACTAAACTTCCATTGCTTGTTCCCATATGTCCTGTGCTTCTGCATCTGTTAATAAGATTGTAAAATGGCAGGGGGAAAGGTTGCATGTAAAGTGTGTTTATTTATTAATTCCATCTTTAATGATTCTTCAGCTAAACCAGAAGAGGCACAGATGATTTTGACTGAAGTGGAAAGGTTATGTTAACAGCATTATACAATCCCCTACCAGTCCCTGCAGTGACCAGTTTTATGCAGCCCATTTAAAGTAGATAACTCTGAAATAAATTAATTTCCTTCACTTCCAGAGTTGACCAGGTCATTCATTTAATTAAACTCCAGTAAGCATAAAAAGGTCTGAGAGTTGCTTTCATTCAAATGGTCTCATGGTATGTCCTATTTTAGCATATGGTACCAGGCAGATCGCCAGCTCTATATGGAAGGAGAAATTCAACAGTATGTTGCAATGAAGCACTCTCCTGGCTCCCCAGTCAAAACTTACTTTCACCTAAAGTATTCTTTCTTGCCCTTCTTTATTTCTAGGATCTTGACATAAAGTCATCAGCATTCATGCCGTAAGATTAGATTTAATGTGTTTCTAAAGCCTCCCATTAACCTTTCAGAAAGTCTGACATTTCCTGATTCACCAGACAACTAAGTCTTTTTCTATTGCGGTAGACAGTCTCTTCTCAAATCACTTGCATGTGTCAATAATGACTCTTTTTTTCCCCCATGAGCCGGAGGAGAGCGGGGCCCCTGCTTCCTTGACTGAGGGGGGTTGCTTTCGCAATGGCTTGTGCGCAGCTGAAAGGCAGAGGTGGAGAAATGATGTCAAGCAGCCTCACAGTCAAAAGCTTCTGCAGATAGCCTCAAACCCAGACATAGACGCATTTAGTAGTAGATAATTCTTTATTAAGGCACTGACAGAAATTCAGTCTTTCAGGATGCGTGTAAGACTAAGAAAAAGCCGCTATTATTGTTGAGTTTCCATTCCTGCTGAGCCAGCACCTGTTTGCACTTTTCCTTCATTCTGGACAAGCAAAGATTCTCACTTAGCGTGTAATAAAGTGTTGCTTTATTTCCCCTGTAAGCCAAACACATTGACATCATTGGGTGTGTGCCTGGTTTATGGCCTAAGGATTTGGAGTTTTATATATATACAATTATCTAGATCGCTTTTCACTGTGTCCCGTCCCATCGTCCCGTCCCCTGCCCTCTCCGCCCCAACTCAGGTCAAAACAGCAAGTCCCTCAGGTCTATTTTTTAAGTTCATATTTGTGAGTCATGTGCTCACAGATTTATTTGATTTCCACGAGATGTCAAGGTGCAAGCCATTCTGTACTCTTTAGACATTCATTTCTATTGTAAAATTAGAAATTGCCCAGTTTTGAATATTTGGCCAACTTTCTTGTTCTGTCCTGCCACTACAAAAATAAAATATTTTCTATGACCTAGATACCATGGAAGGTCTTGACTGAGTTCACATGTGACCATATAGAGTGATTCATCACTTGACAATGACGTCCCAGTTTTATTATACTTTTGAGGAAGGAGAAAGGAAAGTTTGGTCTTTTGTCCTTGATTTTGTGTTTCTTTCCCACAATCCAAGATGGCTCTCAGAAACATAAATGCTTATGATTATTCCCACAGACATGAAGGACAAGATATACCATCAGGAATTCAATGCTGCAAAAGCTGATACAAAGTAATATCTTTTATACTTGCTTGGAGGCCACACACAGCTTTTTTATGCAACTCATATGTTGGTTATTGCAAAGAAGAATTGTCTCCTTTGTTCCCCAGTATCAACTCTAACTGAAAGAATTGACAAAAAGTACTGTGTGCTCTGTCTTATATATATCTATATATCCATATACATATATAAAAAATATACATTGATCTATATCTATCAATATTGATATCCATATTGATATCTGTGTATTTAGACATTTATTGATACAGATATATATACATATAAATATGTATATATATTGATAGCTATATATTAATAGCTCACAATAGGTATCCGTATCAATCATTATCTGTAAATGTTTATATCTGTCAATACAGACACATATAGATATTGATAGGCATTGATCCTTTTTGATCTCTATATCGATACCAATAAGCATCAATAATTATTGACGTGATACCTAGTACTACCTACAGATATGAATATCTATTGATAGGTATCGATGCCTATTGAGAGGAGTTGGCATCAATACCTATTGATAATATTAAGCATCAATTGGCCTATTGATAAATATCTAGATTGATTGATGCCCTACAATTGATAGGCACTGATACCTGTCAAAATCTATTTCAAAACTTATTTTAGACATTGAAGCCTTTTGATATCAATATCGATCAGTGTCAATATGTATGGATATCTATTGATATTGATAAGCATCAATGGGGATTGTTATCTATCAATATTGATAGACATTGATACCAATCAGTATTGACAGTCATTAATATCTATCAACATTGATACAAACTGGCAGCTATTTATATTGATACCTAACAATAGGCATTGATACCTATTGATAACAAAAACTATTGTAATCAGTAAGCAAAGATAATTATTGATGTCAATAGGAATTTACAGTTATATATAACAATACTTTTCAATTTTGATAGACATCAAGAGGCATTGATACCTATTAGCGTCTATAGCTTTCAACACTGATAGGCATCAAAAACTGTCAATATTAATAGACATCAGTACTTATCAATACCTATATCAATGGGCAGTGATATCTATTAATATTGATACCTATGGATATTAATACCTATCACTAGTCACCAATAATAATTAATATTGATACCTCTCAATAAGCATTGGTACCTTTTTCTGTCAATAGGCATTGATACCTACCAATATAGATACCTTTTTATATAATAGGCCTCAATACCAATTGGTTTGGATACCTATTGATAGGTATTGATATCAAGAGATACTGATACAAATTGATACCTCTTGATATCCATACCTATTGATAAACATCAATACCTATTAATTTTGATACCTATTGATATTGATAGGCATCTATGCCTATTGTTTTGGATCTCGATAGGCATTAATAGGTATTGAGATCAATACCTTTTGATAGCAACACTAGTCAAGAAGATTCAAACCAGAAAGCAGCTGAAGCTTGTCAATATCTGTCAACAACGATATCTATTGATATTGGTAGGCAGTGATGCCTGTCAATAGTGATAGAAATCTTTACCTAACAATTTCAATACCTCTTGAATATCCAATTTCAATATCTCAGTATATCACACACATTGACACCTATCAATAGTTACAATACCTATTGATATTGATGGATATTGATAGGCTGACATCAATACTTATTTTGTTACCAATACTACTACTGTGTTGATAGTGAGCAATGTTTACTGACATGGAAAGTATACATATTAATATATACAAATATCGATATTTTGAATATCAATAAGCATCAATGTCTATCTCTTTGGGTACCTTCTGATACCTTCCCCTATACATAATAATCAATAGGTATCACTAGGCACCTCTGCCTATTTATATACTGTTTTTAATAGAATTTTTAATGTAGACAGCGTCAACAACTATCAACAACTTTTGATGCTGATAGCCATCAATACTTATCAATTTTGATATCTATCTTGAGTAGTGATATCTATCAATATGGATATTCATACTTAGCAACAGGCATTAATGTCTCAATTTTGATATAAATTTTAATATGAATAGGCATCAGGAGGCATTGGTAGGCATCAATAACTACTGATATTGATAGGCATCAATACCTATCCATATCAATAGGATAGGAACCTACAGATAGACATTGATTTAGATACCTATTATAGATATCAATACATATAGATATTGATAGGCATTGAAATGTATCAAGACCTATAGGCCTTAATAGGAATTGATACCTTTTAATATCAATAGGCATCAATAGGTATCAATACTTACAGGCATTGATATATATCTATACCTACAGGCATTGATAAGCATCAACAGACATTGATACCCATTGATATCTACTGATATCGTAAACTATGGATAGGTATCAATATCCATCTATTTTGATATCTATCAATAGGCAGCAATATCAATAGGTATGGATACCTATCAGTACCTAACAATATCAATACTTGTTGACAGGCATCTACACCTATGATTATTGATAACTGTTTTCATCAATACCTACATATATTGATAATCATCAGTGTCTAATACCTATCAGTTTTGATATTGATTTTCATATCAATAAGCATCAATGCCTACCTATATTGATAGCTTGTGATATCAATAGCCATCCATAGGCAATCAATGCCTATCAGTTTTGACATCTCTCAATTGGTAACGATATGGATAGATATCAACAGGTATTGGCACCTATCCATATCAGTAGGTGTTGTCAGGCATTAATACTTACTGGCTTCAATGCTGATTTCAATATCTATAGGCATCAGTACCTATCAATATTGATACCTATTGATTTTGACACCTATCGATAACAAAAGGCATACATACCTGTTAACACCA
Source organism: Burhinus bistriatus (assembly GCA_013397275.1). Taxonomy (NCBI): domain Eukaryota; kingdom Metazoa; phylum Chordata; class Aves; order Charadriiformes; family Burhinidae; genus Burhinus; species Burhinus bistriatus. The sequence continues at coordinate 323,928 of VYXH01009021.1, forward strand.
GTGGAGTTGCTCTTCACAGCACTGTAAAAGCACCCTGACTGCAGAGTTACAGCAGGCATAATACTGGTGGTTTCTACGGCCTCAGGCTTATGCTAATAGTTGGCATCATGTATGTTGTGCAACAGCACGCCTCAGAAAACTACAGAGAACCTCACTCCTGATGTTGAGAAATTGACTGGAGGATTTCTATCTAGGGACCTAAAACAGAAGTGAAGATAAGACCATACATAACTTTTGAAACACTGCTATCTAACATGGGAAACCCCACGAATCATATCAAATAAGAATGTATCAAGAGGTCATTGAGAAGCAGACCTAGTAGCGTTGCAAAATGTGAGTACATTTCTATTCATTTGACCATCTTGAGCCATTAATCTGAACCACGAGGGCATTGTAATGCTAAAGGTTTACACAACATTCAAAAATACATGGGTTATGGCATGTTCTATGCTCCCCACCCTTACACCCCTTCACTATTTCAGATAAAGAACACCAAAATGACACAGAAACAAGTCATTTACATCAAGATGCTGAGGTGTTATCTCCCATTCAAACAGAATCACATAAAAGACCTGTGTAAAATTTGCTAGTTGATGTTCTGAATACACAGGAAGAAGTCTACAATAATGAACAGCGGAATAAACTATAATCTCTCAGGGCTGAATAAGCAGGTTGGGGAATCTCCTTAAATTTCTAAAATTCAAAATGTGCCTTTATTTATCCCAGTAAGGCCCAACTCCTACATTCGATTGATTTGTCTGACGTAGAGAAACTTCACTCCTTAAGTATTCCTTCTGAGTCTGAAATGAAGGCCTGATTTGCATTAGGATCAAACTATATTTCTTGGCAATGCTATGATGATAAGTCATGATACAACAAGGAGATCAGGGAACAGTCTCAGCTGTCAACAAGGACAGCTTCTGTGGAGTATGTTGGTAATGCAACAGTGGATTGGAATAAAATGGTCTGATGGTCTGGCTCATATGGTGAAGAATAAATTATTGATATGGACTGCTTTTCTAAGACATCTTAATGTAAAGACTTATGTGGCAAATGCCTCCATGGAGATAACTCATGCATGAGTAGTGTATATTTTCATTATTGATTCACTAAAAGGATAATATTGCTACTGCAAATGCAGGAAAATTGTCTCTATGGGTCAAATTCCATTTTAATCTTACTTCAAAGAAGGTAACAAAAATACACCAGGGATTATTTTTAGCCCACTCATCCAGTCCATCAGAGGTACTCCAGTCTAGCTGGCGGTTTAACTTTTCCAAAACCATAGGCTAATATGTTGTGAGCTGCACTAAATATCACAAGAAGAGAATAATAAACAGAAAAGAGCCTACTCCAAACACCTTAAGCCTTAACAAGCTGGTGAATCATGAAATATGCTAAGCCTTCCTGGGTCGATGAGCATTTTGATAAAGACAAATGATAAGTACAGAAGACAAACACCAGGAGATGCATTGCATGTCAGTGCTAAGCCTGTATCAAGAGCAGAAAGTGAAATGCTTGTGCGAATTTGAATGCTGTCCCAACCTGATTGCAAGGGCCCAGCCCCACAGTACCCCAGCCAGGAAGCGGGACAGACCCAGAGACCGTAGCCAGGTTTAGCCAAGAGCCCAGACCACCAGTGACCTCCCTGGGGATGGGGACAGGCTAGGACATTGGCCCATGGATGTGCCTGGATCAGTGGGACCCGTGGCTGGGCAGGGCACAGCTGCAAGTAGTTGAAGACCGGCACTGCTGCAGCACCACTTGGTCAGGGACTGGTGGCCCCAGAGGGCTGAAATGGGATCCTGAGCAATGGCTGTGGTGGGGGGAGCCCCAGGGGGCTGGGTAGGGATGGTCAGCACTGGTGGTGCACTTGGGGCCACAATAGCAAAACAGCACTGCAAAAACTTGTCTGGATGTGCATATACCTGATACGTATCATGTCAAGGTTCCCCTACTAGGCCATAGCAGAGTGTAATATACTGCTTTGGAGAATGCTTCCACACTTTTCTATCCGTTCCTACAGAATTTGAACAATGTTAAAATAGTGTCAAGAGAAGACCTCCCCAGCAGGTTGGATGCAATGTAAAATAAGCTGAGGGTGGGATTTCTGAACGCTTCTCTAAGAAAAGATTACACTCCAGCTGGAGCAGAGTAGGGTCAGTCCTGAGAGTATAGAAAAACCCCACACTGGCGTGTCGCATGTCATTGCTGGAAAGGAATCTGAGCCACACAGTTTGTTTCATTTCAGAATATGAAATTTCACAGTCCTTGAGAGGTTTGGTAGCTGAAATTCTAATGCTGGACCCATTATATGTTTTAACAGAGTATGATAATCCAAGCTGGAGTAAGAAATATACAGTGCATTCAGCTTGCAAAGTGACACAGACATGAAGGAAATAAATGCCATCATATTTAAACTATATTTAGGCTCCTAATTGCCAAGTATAAATCTAAATATACGATTTTGAAATCTAACCTATATAACCACATTTGAAAACTCTGTGTTCAGTATGAAGTCATTATTAACAGTTCATTACCAAATAAAGCAAATTACTATTTTTAAAAAGTGCTTAGCTATCTAATGTAGTCTATCTAGATTTCTATTCTGCTCTCATCCCAATAATATTATATTAGAATACATTGAAAGGTCTAAGTAAACTTTTAAGGAACTTATTTTTCCATGTACCTAGGCCAATAGTTTTCTACCTTTGGAGGGGTCACTTCTAAAGGTTCAGAAAAAGTAGCTAAGAAAAGGAGACCTATTTCCAGAAATTTTATATTTGCTATACAGAAGATGTACACCTCACAGCTAAGAAGTTCAAAACCCTTAATACAGGTGCTAGGAGAGTTCTTGCCGTTAAAGTATTGTACTGCTCTCCAAGCTTTTCCATATAGAAACAACTATATTTTTCTCCTATGAAAATTTCAGGAGAAATAAGCTGCTTAGTTTACAGGGACGTACTTGTTGCTGTTTAAGTGACCAGTTATGCTGTCCATGCTAACAAACTAACACTAGCACCATTCATCATCTCTGCCTTTGATTACCTCTAGTAGACCCAGTTGTTTCTGTGTTTAGATGTTTGGCACAACCACAGCCTGCGCTGCTATCATTGAATCTGGGGTTTGCACTAGTACCCCATGATCTGGGTGCTGCAAGAGACAATGCAGGCAGAGGGTACATGGATTGCCCCACCCAGATCCCCTGTGTGGACGACCGAGGGACAGGACTCTAAGCAGTCACAGTGCACTAACTAGATGGTCTAGATTAAGTTGTCCTCTTCAAAAGTGAAAGGCAATGAGACATTATTTCTCCCTCTTTCTCATGGCAAGAGCAAGCATGTTCTCCCAAAGCCAAGGCCACAGGAGAAGTGATCTACCTAGGACTGGGATGCCTTAAAAGCAATATCTCTTAAGCAGCTGTGCCAATATCACTAAGAGTGCAGAGATGGACTAGACTAGCTAATCCATACTTTCTCTACATGGAAATGGATGTAGGCTAGTCAATAAATTGACTTTTTCTAGGTAAGTGATTAAAGACCATAGTGTGAAGGATGGCAGATGAACTCTTGCAGGAGTATAAGCTACTACTACTACAAAAAAAATGTTTCTTCAGTCCAGGATTTTCATGGGATTCTGGGTAATTTATGTATTAGAGAAGCAAATGAAAAGTGAGAACTAATGGTTTTTATTAGTTTGCATAGCTGGCAAGTGCTTTATCCTTTGCAAAGAAAATGCAAGCGACTGAAGGTGAGAAGATGCTACAGGGCAGAAAGATGTTATTGGAGGAAGAAGACAGCATGCTACCCTGCCAAGAGGGATCTCAGCAGACCCTCTAGTCATTCTGCTATGCTGAGGCGGGCTCAGGGGGGCACCCGTCCTTTCAATTCTATTTCTGCATGCAAATCCTCAGTTATATTTTTTATATATAAGCACATATGCACATTTCACACATGCTCTTTTTTTAAAAAAAAGGAAAATACTTCCATGCCAGCAACCAACACACTATGGAATAGCAAATTAAACTATAAAGCCTCTTAGGTCTAGATTAATTCTGTCTAATTTTAGGTGCATAAATGAGACACACAGCCTAGGCACAATGTCACCCTAGGAACTCTCTGTTGTCAAGACAGACACAGGACACCTCCAGAGGGCACTTAAGTATTAAGTGGCTTAAGATCACCCTCAGAGAGTGCCTGTCTGTGACAATTGACAGTAAAAGGCAAGTAGACCAACCATACTTTGAACTTAGGAACCTTAATTAGATGCCTGGAGTTAGGTGAGTTGCATTCAGGTTTTTTTAAGCAGGAAGATGAATAGGGGACTTGTGAATGCAAAGTATAGTGAAAACAAATCAGTAATACACTCAGTTTTGCTTTCCAGATTCTAAAGGTCAGTTCAAAGCCACAGAGAGGAATAAATAAAATTAATATTTTAAAAGGCTGAAAAAAAAATCACTGATAACATTCCTTCAAGCTAAAACATTTAAAATAAGGGTCAGAGAAAATCAGTTCTTGTTTCCTTGCTTCCTTGCTTTGTGTGACATCCTCAAAAAGACACTTGGATGTTCAAAACTAATAATTTTTTATATAGGCTGCTTGATTAAAGATACTACTAGTAGAATCGTAATTTTCTTCTCTCTCTAAAACATTGCAAATTCTTGTTTTATGAGAATCACCTCTGGCATGATGGAAAGATTACTGAAAGTGATGGTAATTGTTCAAGTTAGAGACCCTAATATTCTATTCTAGCATTTTATTTAATTATTTTCCTTTTTAAGCTCTGTTACTAAAGAAAATATGTACTACTTTTCAAATGCAGCTGTAATAGTGGCAAGGGACAGGGGTTCTCTGTAGCATTCATTAAGTCATTTCACTCTTAAGCTTTGACCTTACATTTATAAGATAAAAGTACATTTGAGACGGGGAGCGTCCCTGAGTTATTAATAGTTTACTTAATTGTTCTTCTTTCCTTGGTGCTAATACTTTAGAAGGCATTCAGAGGAATTACGTGAACATACTGTGCAGTACTCAGAGTGCATACCTTCATTACATTTGTCCATTTCCCTTGATTTACCAACCTATTTTAAATGCAATTTCCAGACTCTACTGATGTCTTTCATTTTGTGGTACAGAGGTGCAAAGATTACATATCATCCTCTGAGGCTAGCAGCGACAGAAATTATTCAGGCTCCCATTTCCAAAGCAGAAATTAAACCTAGCAGAACTTCTCTCTTAGTCTCGCCTATTTGGGATGCTCTTTGGAGGCACCCAGCACTTGCAGCGGTGGCTGCACAGCACCGGAGCAGCAGCACTTCTGATCCAACCTGCTACCAAAGCAGGAGCCCTCTGCCTGCGAGCACAGTCCAGACCTCAATCACCGGCTCTTCCTCCTGAGGACATCTGGTCTGGTGCTGAGGGAGCCAGGGAGGAGGTGGTGGTGCCAGCTGAGGAGCCCCAAAGCTGCCAGCAGTTCTGGGATGCGGGAGGAGGGTGCCTCATCAGAGGCCACAGGTAACGGCACATTCACGTGCTGCATGGGATCTTAAAAGCCGGTTCTACTGAGTGGGGCCAAACCACTTCTTCCACAGCTTTACATGTAGGTTAGGTTGGTACAAAGAGAGGGGTGGCAGGGAAAAAAAAAAAAGCTGTTCTGGCTACTGTTGTAGCAAGCAAATAAATTTGCCCTACACTATTTGCATTTACCATGAGAAACTGATGGGTGGAGGGGAAAAAACAAAACCAGCTTTTAATTATTAGTGCTTTGAAAAGACCCATTAGGAACTCATGCTGGAATAATTTGGAATAATGCCAGCAGTAATAGCTCTGCCTTTAAAAGATCCCCTAATATCTGTTCCAACAGCTCAGTTTATTTTCCTAGTAAAGTCCTTTAGCTACAGCCCAATACAGTGCCATTACACTCAGGCTCCTAAATCGATGGAAGTACTTTAGAGGTGTAGAGCTCAAAATGCAGCAGACATCATCTGTGGGGCTCAGGAAAAGCAGCTTTAACACTGAAATTTGTTTCTAAGAGTGCACAAAGGCTTTCCTTGTATCTCAACAGGTATTATCATTGTGGAAGGTCACTTTCAGAGCAGCAAGAAAGTTTCACTAGGATAAACCTGTACATAGCAACACATTACTACTTTCTCTAAATTAACTAATTCAATCCAGTGGAAAGAGAAACCAAATCGGTTCAAATTAAAGTTGGTCTGAAAATTCTTCTAGTTTCTGTGCAAACCTCAGTTTTTCTTGACTGCTGTTCAGGACAGATATCACACTGAGATACCTAATGAAGCTCAGATGCAGATTATTGAAATAACATAGAGCAATCAGGTGGGAATTGGAAATTCAGATTCATTCTGTGTTTGCTAAGAAGTCATTATTTAAGAAAAAAAAATCAATCATTTCCACTGAGTTACTTGGAGACATTAAACACCACATGACGGAGATTATTCACGTTTCACTAGCATCTAGGAGCACCAGTCTCTCTAGTAAGAAATAGCCTCCCTACGGATGCATCTAAACAAAGGGGAACTTGAGACACATTGAGATAAGGTGCCCTAATAGAGGACAAAAAAAAACAGAAAGTGGGGAAACAAAAGCTGATCAACCCAAACCTTCCAAAATTCCAGTCTAGTGCCCCAAATCACAAAATCAACTCTCCTCCATGCTACGGCTATACCCTCAGGCTGAATCATATCCATCATACAACCTTTCCTCTTGACAGAGAGCAGCAATTTCAAATTTTCTTGTGTTCATTTTCTCTCCGTTCTACTCTAATGGGTGTGTGCGTGCATGTGTTAGCCTCTCTCCTCTGAGGTTGTTTCCCCTTTCAGTTGTTCACCTCCCTGTTGGCTTTTAAAATCATATATTTAAACATTTATGTTGTGGTGCTTGTCTGGAGACCTTGGTCCTAAGCACTGGGAAAGCCAGACTGGGAAGACTGCCCCAAGGAAGCTAACATGGTCTCTTCTTCCAAGAAGCTCAGTAACATACAGTTTCGCTGCTTTCAGAGAAGGGGACCTTGTATATTCCCAAGCTGCTCCACCCCTGGCAGGATCAAGCTCATATACAATATGCTGTCCCTACTGCAAGAGGTCAAGGCTGGCAATCTATTATTTTGTTGAAACTTGAGCCCAAGAGATGCAAGAAGCTAACGGTGGAGACTTGTAATTTATATCCCAATCTCAACTCACTGCAAAAAAAAACAGGCCAACAGTGCAGAGCAGTTTGAGACTTGAAAACGAAACCTGGGCACTGGGATTTATTTTTCTGTGGTGGTTTTAAGAGACCAAAAGAGTCTGCCATAGGTGTAGGCCAAATACTGAGGCTGCGTCTGCTCAAGTTTTGACTGCAGTGAGAACGGGTTTGGATAAAAACCACAGGAGAACTTCAGGATCTGGCCCCATGTGGGGTGTTTAGGGGAGGCTGGTTGTCAGCAATTGGGTCAAGCCAACAACTTCTGTCTACTTAAAATAAAGTCACTATTCTCAAACCCACAGCAGCGCCTGCTCCTGATTGATGACTGCTGCAGTCACTACTTGAAACCAGAATTAGGCAAAGCCTTTCTTGGTCGCTGCTTCTAATTTAACTTCCCAGCCTTGTTATTTCTGGCTGTAAACATTTTTATTTTTTGCTCTGAGAGACAGTTCAAAGTTTTCAGCTGATTGTGCCCAAGTAAGTTTTCTAGCCAGGAGCCTGTACTGCCTCTTGAACTTGCAAGTAATTGGTCCAGCCAGGGATTTCTTCATTATTGAGGAACACCAGAGGAAACGCTCTGTAGGCATTTCGGGGGTAATCACGGGCTAACCTGTCCCAGGATATTTAATCTGTTAGATTGTATTTAATATTTATATCATGATAGTATCCAGAGGCCCCAGCAAGACCCCCAGTGAGACAGAAATTGTAGAAATGCAGATGTTTACATGGTCTCTTTCCCAAAAGCTAACAATCTAAAAGCAGCCTATAAAATGCATATTTAGACAAAAACAATAAACCTGGTAAAGCCGTCACTGTAGCGAATAATCTTATTTGCTTATATTAAACTTATTTTATTCCTTTGTCTAACCGCAGTATCCAGTTTGTGTCCAATCAGCTAGCACAGAAATGGATATTTCTGTGCAAAACTCACAGGAAATCTTGCAAGATCACTTTTTTTGCTATACTTTTGGATAGCTACAGTTATTCCCTGTTAAAATGATTAGTACTTTAAATGAATGAGATCACCTACTGAATAAAAGCACAGCCAAGCCACACTCATAACATGATCTCATGCAGGCTTGGCTTCAAGAATGCCCCCCTGAGAGTTTTCTACAATTGTTCATCCAATTGTTGTATGTAACCTCTGTTCAGAAAGGAAATGTGGCTGACAAAATCAACTGAAAAAGAGCCTGCTGGTGCCAAAAAAAATATTAAAAAGTGTTTGTGCCTGGGTATTTTAATATATATTCTTTTCTCATCACCAAAAAAGAATCCACTCATTTTAAACAAATATACATAATGTTAATTTTCACATACAAGTGCCATTCATTTATTTCAGAGGAGGCTCATGAGACTGGGCCTTAAATAAGCTACGCATGAGTATCTCCATGCCCTAGAGCCAAATACAGCAGAACATTCTCTTTCCTTATGGCACCCATATAGTGCAGCACTGTCTGCACAGCTCCACTACCAATAGTGTTTTTGTCTCATCTAGAAGGCAAGAAATCATTATTTTACAGAAAGGAACAGAGGCACTGGAAGAAGAAAACATCCACCAGCTGAAGAGTATTTTGGTGCTAAAGGAGGCAGATGATTCCTTGTCAGATTTTCAGAATTTGTCATACATTTGTGAAAAGTCCCACATCTGCATAGATGTCCAAAAATCCAGCAGGCTGTAAGGGACTTGTGGAGACTCACAGAGGAAGAGTGCAGCAGAGAGGGGACTTGAACCAGGTCACCAGATCCCCAGACTAGCCTCATAATCACGAGCTCATCCTTCTTCCCATTTCACTGCCGAGGAGGTCACCAGGAACTCAGACATTACACAACATTGACTTTCTGTCTCTTTGAAGAAGAACTTTGATCCTTGCAGTTGGACATTTTCTATCCCAGACAGCTCATTGCATTAGGCTGTCCCCTTGCCAGCGCTGTGCAGAGGCTAAAGAGAAACTTCTATACACAAGACCAAGTGAAACATGAAGATGTGGTTAGAATGGGAAAGCATAAGCAGTCAGAAAAAAGAAAATAAAATATGGGGAAAAGGGGAAGAGAACGTGACCGATATGAGCCAAAAAGAAAGAAACAGCTACTAGTTTCGTGGCATGGGTTTTGAAAGCCTTTCTGCGAGGACTAAATACATGGTATTACTTAGATTTAGCAGTTAGCACTCAGAAATGACATTACAGTTGGTGCGCACCTTTGACTGAGACGGCAGGCGGCAGTTAACATGCAAAATACCTCTTTTACCAATGGATTTTTAGCAAGTCCATTTAATGATCTTTTATTTTATGAGTCACACATCACATTGACAAACTAGTATGAACAGTCAGTGGTAGTGTGAGCTACCAGCTTGTTGCACAAAATACCATCCAATGATACTGCACCTCTAAAGCATACGAATGAGTTTTTCATTCTGTTCAACAGTTTTCTAGACAAAGATAGCCTCCCCAGACTCTCTCAAATTCAGATTTTCAGGATATCACACTCTCTTCCAAACTGCCTCTTGGTTTTCTGACAGTGTCACTGGCTTTTTGAAGATCTGTTTTGTCTTTCTTTTGGTTACTGGCAGATAATGTTAACGAAGTGTCCCCACACCTTTTTATTGTTTCTACTATGTAGAGGTTACCTGATACTCACCCAAAGCATCTGACCCCCCAAAACTGAAGAACCACGTAAAGGTACATGTACAAAACAGTGATACAGAAGGACCACTACCCTGGAGGTCTCCATGGCCATGTTTGTCTGCCAGGCACAGTCCTGACACAGGTGACAGAAGGGGAAACAAGCAAGGAGATCTCCTAACAGAGACAATGAATAGGTCTGGGTGACTTTTATCTCTACCAGATGGTATGAGAGGAACTTCTCATACGCGATTTCAGCAGATTTATATGTGTGAGAGAGAGATATTCTGAATTTATATTTAACTTCATTTCAGTAGGACTGAGTCCCATTTTCACTTCTCTTTTCCTCACTGGAAAGCCTAGGCCTGATTCTCAGCTGATGTAATCTGGCACAGTTCCACTCAAAGCAATGAAGTGCATGGGCACAGGGGAAAGAAGACAGTTTGGCCAGGGACCCTTGAGAAATCTTTGCTTTTAAGTGCTACCACAGACTGACATCCATACAAAGCAAACAGGATGTCCAATTTTAAATCACTAACAAGCCACATCCTGTAAACTACATTCTACTCAGCTGACCCAGGAGATAAAACTTGTTGAGACTGATCCTCAGCCATGATAATGATAACGCTTGTTCGCTTAAAGTTACAGCTGAAAACCCCTGCTGAATGCAATTTTATTATATCCCACCTGCCCCCCACCCCACCATGGTCAGGCAAGGGATGACAAGGGGAGAGCAGAAGTGGGGCTCTGTTGTCCCAGCATAGCTTAGAGCAGCTCAGATGTTCCTGGCAGTGGTGTTCAGGACTGCACCAGCCCCGTAGCAATCAGCATAAACTTAGAGTGCCTTTTACCCTTCACTGAATCTGATCTTCAGACAGATGAAAATTGTTGTCCTAGGAAAAAAAAAAAAAAATCACTCAATTGCAAATGGATTTAAGAAGATTGCAAAGACCTGCCAGCTCAAAGCTGTTTGAAGAGGCAGTTTGCAGTTTGTTGGTCTATTCACTAGTGTTCTGCTCTTCATTCATGGCACATCTGCTATCAAGAGGCTTATAAAGCCCATCCAGGTTGTCTGAACCAATCCTGACTAACAAATGCACAAAAAACTATTTGGGAACATTTGTTGTATTCACGTTTACAAATCTATATTGGTGATACCACAGTACTCTCAGGACTGGTTTTTGTTCTTAATTTTTTCTTCACCTCAATATTTGCAAGTATGGAAATGTGAAAAGCTGTTAATCAGTGTCCACAAAGGCCAAATAATTTTGTGAGTGTATACGTGTGTGGTTGCGTGATGTGGACTAACACCCATATACTTTAATGCTATAAAGGTTTTACATTAATATATACTTTTCGTATTCTTTATATTCGGATGGAGGAAAGCTGGCATTAATCCAAACGTGACCAAAACTGAGCAAGATGCACTCTTTGGACTATTCCTCTAGACATAATTTTATCACAGCACTGCAAGCATGTGCTTTACTGTTCACTTGCTTGCAGAACTGGCAGTACAGGTTAAAGGTTAATGCTGTACTCTAACTTAGGCTGAAAGCCATCCACCCAGCAATGAAGATGCTGGCAGAAATACTTGGTTGCTGACTGCCCTCCACTATCCCCATCAATGAAGGGACTGTCCTGCTGCGAACAATGGCAGAACAACCTGGTACAGACGCCTGACATCTCCTCCCTGAGATGCACAGGCAAAGCAGAATAGGGAGGATGCAGGAACAGGTTGAACTTTGCTGAGGAAATGCTCATACTTGGCTACAGCCAATCCAAGTCCTCAGACCAGATGCCAGTCCCCAAGACTGACTCCACAGCATTACCTGTAAGTATACTTCAACTGTAGAGTAACTTGGGATGTATCTGGGCCAGGTAAAGCAGGCCTAGAGCAAAGTCCTGCTGCTGGATTAGTCTTACGCCAGGATGGGTTTCAGCAGGTTGGCTGATGGTTCGTCACGCTGCATTACTTTCTATACCACTCTATGAATTCATTCGTGGCAGACTGTGGGAGAATGTGCCTGTTCTTCCTAAGCCCTTGTGTGCAAGTGCTCTCAGCTTGCCAGCACAGTAAATTAAACTGCTAGTGGAAAGACACAGATCCTACTCTATAAGACAAACTCTTCCAGCTGCTAATGCAAGTCAGATTTTGGGACAGGGAGCAAAAGGGAAAAAAGAGGCAGATGCAGGGTATGAGACTTGGTGGAAGGAATTTTGGCAGTGGGTTTTGCCCTGACAAGCAGCAGGGTGCCTTGCTAAGGAGATCACGCAGGCTGCATGCAGGCCTGGAGTTGTGGAGACAGCTGATGAGCGTTTAGGCTTTGCCAGACAATAGCATTGTAGTACAGATACTGAGGAAAACCCACCAGAGTGGAAAAGTAACTTTCTGGAGAATTCCCTTATGGAGTAGTTCCTTACCCTTCCCAGAGTGTGCTTGCACATGTGCAGACACATGGACAGAGATTCCTCTTGCTGTGAACGATGCCACCAGGTATCCTTTGCTGTAATATATTTCAGAGCATCTACCATAAAGTATCTCATGGACACCTTAGCTCACTAGCTGCTCTAGCATTCCACAAAACCACGCCCTGCAGAGGTTTTCCCAGTAAGTGCAAACAGTTCTGCTTATAAACTTCTTGTCCAGTTGTTCCCCAGGAACCGACATTTAATTCTCAGTGGTGTTAACTATCCCAGTAGCAACAATACTCATGGAACTACACTAGACAACAGGGATGCCCTATGTAGGAGTAATTGAGCACAGTCCAGAGATGGGTCCCCAAATGCTATCAAATAGCATTAATGTGAGGGGTTTATACATTGCTCTCCACAGATTTTAAGTATACACCATCAAAGGCATCCTAGCCTGCTTTAGGAAAAGCATCGCCAACAGCTCAAGGGAGTAGATTCTTCCCCTCTCCTCAGCCCTGGTGAGACATATCTGGAATGTTAGGTCTAGTTCTGGGCTGGAAGAGAGACATGGACATACTGGAGTGGGTCCAGCAAAAAACCACAAAGATAATTAAGGGACTGGAGGCATCTGACATACAAGGACAAGCTAAGAGAGCGGGCGCTGTTCAGCCTGGAGAAGAAAAGGCTTGTACCAAAGTGTATGGATACCTGAAGGGGAGGGGTGGGGCAGTAAAGAAGACAGAGCCAGGCTCTTCTCAGCAGTGCCCATTGACAGGACAAGAGGCAATGGGCACAAACTGAAATACAAGTAAGTCCATTTAAATATAATAAAAAACTTTTTTTCTCCGTGAGGATGGTCAAACACTGGAAGAGGTAACCCAGAGAGGTTGTGGAGTCTCTATCCTTGGAGATATTCAAAGCCCAACTGGACATAGCCCTGGACAAACTGCCCTATTTGAGTCTGCTGTGTGCAGCAGCGTTGGACTAGATGACCTCCAAAGGTCTCTTCCTTCTTCGGCCGTTCTGTGATATGTTGTCAACAGCACTAAGCCAGCTTGCCTTTGCACAAGACCATTGGAATAAAAGTAAAAGTCCATAAGTGTACAAGCTTTTTTCTTCAACACCTCTTGAAGTTGCAAAGTTGGTGTCTTATACTTGGATGTTAGTGAGATACATAACACATTGGCTATCTTGACTAACTGTCCTTCAACACTAAAACCAGCAGGCTTTACATCCACTGATGTTACCAAACCTGTACTAAGGAAAAAAACACAATTGCAGAGTATTTCCAGTCACAGGCCACAGGCAGGATGTCCAAGACTGAATCTGTCTGAAAAGTAATTTCCTTCTGATGTAAAAGACATTCTCTTTTTAATTCTCCCTCCTGCAAATACCATTGCTTTCTTATTCACAAAATGGGTCCAAATATAAGCCGGCAGAAAGAGTGTCTAATGTGTCCCAAGGTAAGTATCAACTTCTATCCATTATGGAAAGCTTCATGCAAGTCTGTAGAAAATAAGTGGCCCTTAAGTGAATGTTTTCTAGAAACAAAATAAATGCTAGGTCTCAGAAATATCTCAATATTTTCTATAGAGGGGAAAAAGAAAAGAAAAAAACTGTGTCTATAATATCTCAGCTGAAAGTGTGCATAAGGCTCTGCTACAGCAAAGGTTGATGTCTCTATCCTTGTTCCTTTCCTATGCTTTCACATCTACCCTTAGCACGGTGCTGCAGGTTATTTATTTCTCCAAAGAAATTGCTGCCAAATGCTTCTTGTGGCTGGGCAAAGAAGATTAGTGGAGAAGAACAGAGAAATGAGCATTCTCAGTAAAATGCCTATTTCCCCTAAGTGGTGTCTTAGCCGGTATTTAGTTATGGGTACCTGAACCCTTACACAACAGAATAGGGAATGATGCAGGAACATTCCTTACATTAAGGAATTGGGGAGACCCATCCCTGTATTCCATCCCTGCCCCATAAATAGAAGATCTGGCCCAAAGCATCCACCTGTGGGTCTGCCAGCCAGACTGTCTCAACAGAGGGATGGGTACCTGGCACCGTAACGCTTTCAAATTGGCCTAAGCTCAGCCCAGCGTTTCCTGGAAAGATGCTGTCCTTCAGCTATTTTGCTCTGCAAGCTGCTGGCATGGTGCTCATGCAATGCCCAAGGACAGCACCACCGCCTAGAAAGAAAGCAAAGCTGGAGAGCCTTGCACTAACCAGCAAGTACCTGCCCCTTGTGAGCTCAGAGTGCCCTCCTTGCTTCAAAAACCATTTGTCACAAGGGGCCCAGAGAAGCCTTCAATCCTCCAGTAGGACTGACTGCAAGTTGTAGTAATGATAGCGTCTGCAATTTTCTTTGTGCAGGCAGCAAAGAAGGAAGATACAAATGCAAATGAGGATGTCTTCTGTGACAAAGGAGACTAACAGCACCCAATGTCTGGTTTTTACAAGTGATTATTAGCATTTTTTTATGCACTTCCAAGTGTAGAATAGTTGCTATTCGCACAAATGAATGACAATAAGGTTTACTGCTTATGATTATATCATTCATTTCTAATATGAAGTATGAAATATAGAATATAGGGAAATATTATGGAAAACATTGCAAGATTACCAGAAAAGCAGATGAGCATTTCTCATATAGGAATATAGAATAATGGCAACCATAATGAGTTCAAAAAGCCCCAGGTAGTGTGCAAACAACAATAAAATGCTCTGAAAGTAATAAATCCACAAGGTTATTAGTACAAGAACAATGATGTATATGGTTTCAAGTCCCATTTCGCTTGGAGCATTTCCTTCTAGGTCAGTGGTTTGAATAAGAGGTAGGCAAATACTGCAGAAGATTTTGTGTAAATGTTTGTTTAATGTTTTTAATGAATTCACTTAGCTTATGTTTATTTTCCACTAATATTGTAGCACAGTGGTTCCCAGTCTGCTTCATATTATAGAAAGCCTGATGCCATAAAGGGGAAGGATGCATCAATCCCAGGCCATACACCCCTGTTGCAGTGAATGTGCTTTGTGGCAAGAAAGTTCATGAATATCATTCATTTTAAACAAATATTGGCAACTAGTCAAAGAAATCCAGTTCTGTATTTGTTCACACGAGAATTTGTACCATATGCTTTGAATCTAGGAATGGCACTTATTCCGTCCAGGAACAGGCTTGTACACCAAACGATCACTAAGCCAGGGAATTAGAATTTCAATTTCAGATATTCAGTAAAAGAATATGATTCACAGATATCTGTTCTGATTATAAATGATTTCAAATAAATGTAAGAACATTGGTATTTTCACAAACTATTAGCAATTACAAAAAGATGCAAAATACATTTCACAGCTGAGGTACTACTGCTACCCACACATTATATTACATTTTAAGTTATTACTTTTAATATGCTTTGTTCAAAGACGGTTCCTAATAGGCAATGCCTGATGGCTATTCACAGGAGTCTATGGAAAGAGTTCAGCTCAGCTTCTCCAGGAATAGTCTAGCAAAAACAACACTGCAAACATAATCTGCATTTCCTGGCAATATAGCGAGGAAATCAAGGAGAGGCAACAAATCTTACATACATGTTTACTCCCTACTTTCACATGGCTATTAGATAACACACTGCTAAAATATCATCAGTGTTAAGTATGACTTGGGAAGGAAGGGAACATTGCTAGTGGTGTTCTAGCAGAGTGGCAATACACCTCCTTTAAATATATATGTTGCTCATAAAGGTTATTGCCAGTCTGTGATATAATAAATTCTTCCCTTTTCCTGAGGTGGGATCATCCAATTCTGTTTCAGTTTTAGTAATGTCCAAATTCGTTACCCAGCTTCATCCTACCACCTGTGCCGTGGATTCTTGCCCAACTAATTTCCTTTTGGAATTTCAGCTTTTTACCACTCAGTGTGGTTAAGTTGTTGCTGGGAGGGGGATGTTTCCATGGCTGGAAAGAAAATGGTAGTGAAACTCCTGCTAAAATAAATCTTGCTGAAGCCAAGAGTACTGGAAAATGAACGACTAATGTCTAACCTACTACGTTGGCCAAGATCTTGGGTAAAAGAGCTACAGAAATATCCAGAAAGCAATAACCTAGATGATACAAATCCAATCAGGATTTTGGATGTAGAAACAGTAATAAAACTCACCCTTCCCATAATCACATGCAATCTGTTTACCACAGTGGATAAAGAAAGCCTTTTGTTTCTGGTGTTGTTATAAGAAGTGCTTGTAATATAAGCATATATTTTAAAAGGCCATTAATTCCTGCTAGAACACAGATTTCTCAAAAGTCTACAAATACAGGAATCGATCTCCCAGTTTATGAAATAATAACTACAGGAACTTCCCGATTTTAAAAAATATTTTCACGGACTAATAACAGACCTGATGATTGTCAAGGCAAGGTAGCTAAGTCTATTTGGAGACTAGTGATTGAGAAACGGATGACAATATAAGGAACTAAGTACAATATCCGTATCATACCACGCTTACTACTCCTTCCAGAAAAATCCTGTGTCCTGTAATTTATCTCCACCAGAAAAATTCCTAGACCTTACTTCATTCTAATGTAAAATCATGAACAAATCAGATATGGATACAACTTGGTATGTTTTTGCTGATACACAGCACTTTGGAATTGATATATGCTCTGACATGTATTTGGGCTTATATCTACGAACACTCACACATGTGTGTACGTGCATAAAATCAACATTTAAGACAATCAGGCTGCAAATGTCAGATTCAAGCTAATTTGGGAAATGTCAGATTTAAACCTTCCTGTCAGGTAAGCAGGTGAAGCACCAGATGACTATAACATTTCAGAAATTCTATTCTCTGGGAGGCAAGTACATGTACATATACTCATACATATACACATATATACACACATACATATATACGTGTGTATTATTTCTATTTGGGTAAAAAAAAAGTTACATTTTGAATGAAAAATGCTGCATTTGCTTCCTAACCTCAAGGGCTGTGAAGAGAAGCATGTTACAGCATCACAAACCCTTCCAGCCAGCCCTCCCCTCCTCCGACCCCCACCGATTCCTACTCAGCTGGTAAAGTCCCTCCCTCCCACACACTGTCTCTCCTGCTCTGTCTCCATCTTCGTAATGGTTTTCCCACTCTCTGCCTTCTCATCCCTATTCCACACCTTTGGGACCTGGCCAGGACAATTGTCTGCTCTTCAAGCATCCCAGTCCCATGGTCCTTGCTCACCAGGTTGCTTTCCCTTCCTTTTTACACCCCATTTTCGCTACTATTTCTCCAGCCCTTTCAGGCACTATCCTTTTAGGTCCTACCTCTACTTTTCTTCCTCTCAAAATTTATGGTATCTTCTACCTTCTCATCTCCCCACTTTGTCTCTTTGCACACTTTTCAGAGCTTACAGTCCAAGACCCTCTCAGATCTGCATCTCTCATTAGATACTTGTCCCTTAGCTTCTGGCTTCAGTGCCTATCTCTTTTCCCAGGAGACCTACATCCCACAGTTCCAAATCCTAGATGTTCTTCCTTACTAGACCTTTCCCTTACCCCACCTCCCAGCTTCTGCCCACTCCAGCATCTCTAGCATATTGCAGCACTATGGTCACAAGATATATGCCAGTCACCTACAACTACAATTAGACTATAATTGATGTGGGTGGAAACTTCAAAAGATTTAATTTGCAATAAGTACTCAGAAAAGCCTATTTCAATTTTACTCACTAAATTTCCAAAGACATTGTGAGATTCAGGATGGCTTTACATGGAGGTGTGAAAAGGCAGTTTAGCTCAAAACCCTGCTCCATACCATAACAATTGTCAAAAGTAACACATGACAAAATTCTCATGGGCGAAGCAGGCAACACAATGCATTTTACCCTATTCTTGTTCTGGGAAATGCCTGCACATATTGTTTTTAGAACAATAATAATAACAAGTGATAATAATAGCCTTTTGGATCCACTGAACAAAGAACATTTCAGCCCACAAAGTGAAAATTTGAAAAAGTTACAAAAAATAACTGTTTTGCCATGGGGAGTGTTTGGCTTACCAGCTTGGACAATGATCATTGTGTGTTTGTGAGTATGGGCTTTTTTAATTCCTTTTTCACACTTTGTTTTATTTGTTTTAACTCTTGTTTCTTATTATTATATATCACGATACTATTGGCATGATAGTAGCATGTTTAACAGCTCTGCAGGTTTCAAGATTCTCAACAAGGCCGCCATTCTTCAGCCTGTGGGACACTGTCCTGACCCACTCAGAATCACAAGGAACTATGCCACTGCCTCCTCACGGGGCCACAGTTTCTGCACTGGGGCTCAAATACAGTTTCGCTGGCATTGAAGAAGATGCTTTCCACTACTGAGACTGAAGAGTCTTTCTTCTGTATTAATTAGGTTTGTTCCGGTGTTCTTCATGAGTCACTCGGTATCTGGAGCTTTCTTCAGAATACGCACTGCTATACATAGTACACACATAGCCTGTAAAGCCACAGATTATGTTTCCTTTGCTCTGCCAAGGACAGCTAGTTACCCATTTCTCCACAAAGATGATAAAACTGTAATTATAATGACTGATACAGAGAACTGTTCAGCTTTGAGGAGAGTCATGCAGGTTTTTGATGGGAAGAGTCAACAAGAATTTTGTCTAGACATGCTGTTTGATTAAGGAACTGATTATGAGATCAATTATCAGTTATGACTGAGGCTCAATTCGACAATTTCAGATATAATCACCAGCAGTCAGACCTGGCAGCTGTGGTGCATTCCTTTGCTACAATATAGCTGTGTATAAAATAATGATATTTTGGATTACCCAAGCAGCTGGACTACAACTCATAGCTGGAACTGAAGAAAGTAATATACATTTAATTTAGACCAAATCTGGTATTTCCAAGTATATGAAGACCTCAAATTTAGCAGAGGTAACAAACATCTTGTTCCAGTATCAATTCTTTTTCTCCTAAAGAAATAATTTCTGGGATGTAGAAAAGAAGGTCATAACAACTTTATCAAATGTGCCCAAGAGACTTTGCAGCCAAAGTCTTATTGAAAAAGCATTGAGGCTGATATTTATTCACCCGAAGTGAGGCCTTCCTACAGGAAATTCTGTAAGTTTCCCCATCTCTATTTCTTCACAAACCATGGCCAAAGAATGTCCTGAAGCTAAGAACCTTGTAGATAGAATTGATTAGTCCAATGCTTGGCAGCTGTAGCTACGTGGATCAGTTTACCTTTGTCTTTTCTTCTTTGTTTTTTAGTTTGGTTTGGTTTGGTTTTTTACATATGGAAACTCTAGGTGTTAGAAATCTCTTGGCCTTTCTCAGCTGAAACATTAATTATGTTGAGGAATTGATTAGGTCATTTTTAATGTTATTTTTTATGGAGCATCTGGGATGCTACAGGATATAATGAACTTAATAAAGCATGATTGAACACTGCTAATTTTAGAAGGGCATAGTCAAGAAGTCAACTTGTTTAAATGATAAAGCCAGCACCTCCTGAGAGATGTCTGCCTACATCACTTATATGTAACAGGCACAGTAACACGGTCAATGTGGAAAAAGCAAAAGGCCTCAAATCGATTTGCAGCTGTTTGGATTCAGCATTTCTGGTGCAAGGCCAGTGGAGCCAGCTTCTCCTCCAACCACTTCAGTGCAGTGCCTTTGATAAGTGAGGAATGAAGCTATGCCATGGGCACAGCTGCTTTCTCTTACCAAAGATCAAAGCAACTGCTGCTTCAGAGTGGAGGAATCACCGGGGAGTAGATCTGTCCCATCATTATTTACATCCCAGGAAGAATGGCAAAATCGGTGAGAGTAAAATACCCTAAAGAAAGAGAGCAACACACTTCATAATGTTGGCTAAGCATTGGCAAGAAGCCATGCTGTCATACCACATGGAGAACTCCCGCAGATGAGATGGGATGACAGTTCTGTGTCTACAGCCCATTCATCCTGGCAGTGCATGTCCATCTGTTAGCAGATGCACAGGAATTTTTATAGCAGCAGTTGTAAGGAGGATTAAATAGGTGTCTAACTCTGAGGTACCTAGAAAGGACATCACAAGGTATAATGGTATAAAGTTAGCAGGGCAGCAATGTGAAAGGTATGAGAAAGGAACAGGGAAAATACCACACAGCTCTGCATGTCCTCTTTGCCTCTTAGTTTAAAAGAAATTATTCTGAGCTGGAGTCAGTGCTTGGCAATGAAAATGAGATAAGAAACAAAAATTACTTACTTTTGTGCAACGTTCATGGATAGCCAGTTAAAGATTCAGCATTTCCACTTTCTTGTAAGGCTTCAGACATTTTCACAGTGGTGCAGGTATGTCATGTGTTTTCAGCTGTGATTTTCCTATTGTATTTCAAGTTCATTAGAAACTGAATTAAGCTCAAATGGAATTTAAAGGGATGGAAATGTGTCTAGACAGGATTTAACTAAAGGTATTAACTCAATGTGACTTTCAGATAGTGAAATAGCATTTTGTGAGCTCCCACAAAGAAGCAGGAATGGCATTTTTATTGGGGCTCACCACTTTCCTATTTCAATAAACACTGAACGGACAGAACACCTTTGTAAGTGAATGCTGTTGGTCAGAAAACACAAAGGGTTGTTCCTCCCTCCTTATGAAGGAAATTTTTATATGGAATTAAAAATTTTATTCTTATTTACATATTTATATTTTTTGCCACATCCATCCCCCCCCTTTTTATTTTCAGACAATTGCAACAACTTTTGAAAATGACTCAGAATCGTTTGATCGTCTGCTTGGGTATCATATAACTTTTCAAAACAACAGAACTAGGCTTGTAATGAACCTGTGAGAATCTTGTTCTGGACCACAGGAATCTTCACCCCTTCTTCACTAATCTAAAAGGTCTAAGATACTTCTTGTCAAACTCTCTTTATATCTGGATATCTATGAAACAGAACCAGTGTGATTGAAATATTTGCATAAGCACAAAGGTTTTGTCAAAGTAATCAGGAAAAATGGGATTTGTGTAAGTGGAAAAATCTAAGAAACCTATTTAAAGAAAAGACATGTAGAAAATGAGATAAATTGAAGAACAGGCTCTGAAGGGAAGACAAGTGATTTGAAGACACAGAACATCTCTTTATTTTTCCTTACTTCTCTACAGCAAAGTTCATGGGATAGGTTTTCTGTTGGATTTACCTGAAGCTGGACCTTTGTATGACCTAATGGGATGAGTACACTCTCTACATCAAGGATGGAAACTTAGTGTAGAGCACAGGCTAGACTATAACACAGCAGACTATGTTTCCAACATACCTCCACACGCACGTTGCGGATAGGGAAAGACAAAGAAGCCACTGCTGAAATGTCCCTGCAAACAAAAGTGCTTTGGAGCTTTCTGCTCCCATTGCAGGAGGGGTGGCTGTGTGTACCTCCTCTTCAAATGGGGATCACCAGGCTGGCTCCTCTGCTCACAGTCAGCTCTGGGAGCTCAAAAGGCAGCACCTGGTTGCAGGCTGTAGCACACTTCGTCAGTGCAACTCTGTGATTGTTTCCATTCTTAAAATAGTGCTTCAAACCAAGTCTGCACACCTCTGATGAACAACTCCACAAATTAATTTAGTATCTGCCCTTGACTTTCCTTCCCTCTGCCGCCTCAAGTTGCCCAAGTTGTGCTAAATCTTGTTAAATTATTTCTGTCTTTGTTATGCTTAATTATATAGTTGTCAATCTTAAAACACACAAAAGAGGGAAATTTGAAAACATTCTGGGATTTGTATTATACTGCTGAATTAACTGTTATTTTTCCTATTGCAGAGGAGAGACAGCTTTAAATGAACTTTTCATAGACAAAAAAGTGGGTGAGTCTTTAACAAGAAAGAAAGGAATTAGCAGGTGTATAATTATTTTACTGCTTCTACTTTTGTTACTTTCCTTCCTTACTGTCAGCCTTCATCTTCTCCCCAACCTGGTTAATAATAATAATAATAATAATAATAATAATAATAATAATAATAATAAATCCCCTTCTTTTTATGCTAACTTTATGGGAAGAACTGGGACATGGTGGCTTCACTTTACCAGCCAAGACAGCACATACACCTGGGCTGAGAACAGTAGAAGTGTTGCTTCAAGGTGTCCATTAGAGACTCAGAGGTCTCTGCCAAAACTACGGCATCAACACACATATACAAAGAGATCCCTTCTTTGAACAGTTACCTGCTGTTAACCACACGTCTCTGGACACTCACACTGGAATTGAGGACTCCACCACATGATGAGGACTCCACCACATGACTGAGTCATAACTCAGCTACAGCAGCTTAACAAGGTTTGGTCTGTCAACAGACCTGACAAAATTGTCCAGTCCATACAGTTTATCTGCCCCCATTGCAAGGTAAAACGCATTAGCTTAAGTCATCATGAAGTGCTTATAGGGCCTATTACGACAGCTCAGCTGACAAATGGTAACTGTTTATTCCACAGTAACTTGAGACTTTTGCTCCAATTAATCAAGGGGAAAGAAACTGTCAGGTATGCAACAACAAAACAGAGAAGAATAGCCTTCTGTTACTGCTGACGAAGAAGGAGACAACTGAAGAAAAAAGAAAAATCTTATTTAGCCTGTTCTGCTGAAAACAGAGCTGTGCAGTATCTGCGGGCTTGGAGGCTTGGATACTACCGTGAAGAATACAATCTGACAGAGAAATAACACATGAATAGGAATGTACACAGCAGGACCACAAAGAAACTAAACTAAAACCAGTCATGCCATTGGATCAACATTGCTGCTCAGTGTGCAAAGCCGCAACAACTAGTGGCATGTGGCTTTGAAAAGAGAGGAAGTACAACATGATGGAGGGGCAGTATGGAGCCCTACGGCATCAGTCATTTGTGGAGAAACTGGTAAAATGAGAAGAAACACTATTTCTAACATTTATGTTAGCATTTCCAATGTCTGATCCATTCAGAGACAAATCTGTTATAAGAACATATTTCCTAAGTCCAGTCAGAAAAACAACCGTGTGAATAGCTTTCATCCCTGTAGACACAAGTTTTCATTGAATGCTGTTAATATGAGGCACCTTAACATCTAATCAGGTGTTGATGTGTACTGTGCTTTAGACACCTCTGAAGATACAGCACTTCATGTTGCATTAACAATATGTGCAGGAGGAAAGGTGCAAGTGAAAATCTTAACCTGTAGAATCAATTACTCTCTTGTGATTTTAGGCTGGAGGACTAAAACAGTCTGCCCAGTTTTCCCTGCAGCCCTTTCCCCCAGGCTCATCTGCATTTATGAAGGGAACTGAACATAAAAGACAAATGCTCAAACCTCGTGACCTTTACAATGGTGATGTGAGGTCTCAGAGTCCATAAAAACCAGGCCTTTGTTTTGGAAAACAGTTCATGTGATGATTTGGTGTTTCCCCTCTGCAAATCCTTTCTCTGTGCCTGAGACAGACTTTAAGCTGCATCTTAGCTTTCAAAAGGTTAAACTGCTTTCTGACAGCTGCTAATGTCTTCCTCAAGGAACTACTTGAATGCCCATTCTTAAGCTGTTGATTTGTTGCTATTAAGAAATTATTAAGTGTGTGTTTGCTGTGGGATAGGTAGTCTGTTTAAAACCATTCCCACTCTCAGGAGTGGTTGTAAATAAAGCGTAATCCTTGTGAGGGAGCTGCCATCCAGAAATCTTGCACTGAGTCTTTCCGGATTATAAAAATAACATTTCTGAGACATGAAGGACAAAGATGACTTACAAGAAATATATACAGTCCTGTGAGTGACTCAGAGAAGGCAGAACCAGGGCCCAGAAGCAGACAGCACTGGCAGTGGGATTACCTTTGTATCTTGGTCATGAAGAGACAACAACTTCCCAGGCTTTATACCCCACTTCTGCAGCTATTCTGGGCTCCTTCGAGCAGACAAGAACTGACTTGTCACCCCTCCTGGCCCAAGTGCCTAACCCAAATATTGGTTCTGGAAGTTATTCCAGCCATGAATTGATAACAACAACAGCATCATTATGGTTACCCACTGCTTTCTGTTTACAAGGCTGTCTTCAGTCATTACTTTCTGGAACTAAGGATTCCCAGTTTACATCTTTCAAGCTTGGCCTGAAGCCTATCCTCCAGATGTCCCCAGGCACCCCGAAACCACTGCTACTTAAGCAATACTAAAGCTCCCTTTTCTCCCCTTCCAGGGTGTTGTATTCCCCACATCAGCGGTTTCATTCATCCACACGACATCCCTTCTCAAATAACATCCAGGGAAATTTGGAACATGATGTTGAGCCACTCTGCATGTGCCTTTGCTTTGGCAGAATTACATGCCTCACTGTCTCTTGCAGCTCACTTAAATGGCAGCTGCGATGGGACAACCAAACCAGTTATTCAAGTCTGTCGCCAGCTATTTTTGTACCACTGCAGAGAGATTCACAGGATCATTCACAAAAGGTAGTTTAGTCAAGGTTTGCCTGACCCAGCCCGGGACTTTTTTTGAAGCACTGGACTGTGCATTTATGTTTTGTTTTAGCTAACAGCTTTCAAGCCAGAAACCACTCTAGGATCCTGGCTTTGCTCAGTTACCTCAATTAATATACATATACATATACATGTTTATATATATAGTATAGTACAGTGTGTACATATAGTATATATACATAGTATATGTATATATCATGTTCTCTTACAATTTACTGTAACAGACACTTAGTTCTTCTGTATCTCTGAGACAGATCAAGCTTCCAGGCTTTTTGTGTAAAGGAAGAGGAATATCTGTGTACCTAGTCACATTTCTGCTGCCCACTGCACTGGGTTATTGCTGATAGCCTCTCAGCACGTAGTGCTCTACTACCTAGAAAAAACACAGCAAACACAGACTTTGGAAAAGAGGGATGAGTAGTCCCCTCATCTACATGGGAAATAAAAGCTCTGCCTACAAAATCATAATGAGTGTATGGATCCAATGTCAAAAGAGAGAAACAAATCAGATTTACACCATTTTGTATTCTCCTAGTGGAAATACTGAGCTGATTGAGCATGAACTTCTAAAAATAAAACTGAACAAATCCCACCAGTATTCTTACAGACAGACTCCAACTTCTGTAAAGAAACTGCTGGCTTTTCAGTCCCCCATATTTCATAATCTTTCTCCCAGTGGGTGAGAAACCCTGTGCTTACACTGACACCTCCCATACTATAGCAAAGCTGCCAGCAAATGAAATGATGTACTGAAGCTTACAGAGCCCTTTGCAGAGGGCTGCCCTTTGGTTGCGAATGGCCATATCCCCTGATTTCTATTGACACGGCAGGCAGAAAGCTTTGCGAATTTGCCAGCAGCCCTATCCAGTCACTTTCAATTACCCAGACCTACCAAAACCTTACTCCTACCTGAAACCCGTCTGAGGTATCATTTCACCTTTGTAATGCAGATGGGGCTACCGTGTGGGAAACTCGTCTTGATTAAGAGAAGTTTATCATTTAGCAGGGCTTTGCCAGGGAAATAAGGAAGCTTACTCTCATATTAGTTACAGAGGTAGAACTGAGGCACAACTATTTGACAAAACTAGCCAAGGACCAACCTAAATACAGCAAAGCTGGAGACAGAACGAAGTTATTCTATGTCTCTCTTGTACTTCATATACTAAGGCATGCAGCTTAGGAAAGTTAAACTTACTCCTTTCTCCCCAGACTTTTTGCCACTGTTTATCGAAGAACATGGCATAAGTAGATGCTGACTGCATTTTACTTGTCCTCACTAATTCCAGTCATAGCTCTGCCAAAAATGGTTTTATCTTACTGAAAACTAGGTGCAGTAGCAAAGAAACTTTTGGGAAGTTTTATGATGTCTTGCTGCCCAGATTAGAAAGTCATCTTCAGTTTATAGATTTACCACTCTCGTGTCCTTCTGAAAATGGATCTGTTTGCTTATAAACAACACATTAGGCAGAATATGAATAGACTTACGAGATTAGGCATGCAGAAAATAGCTTCAAAATTAGATTTGTCAATAAATACTTGGAGAACAAGAATAGGGTTTTGGCGATAAGTTGTCCTGGTGGACATTAGTCACATTTCTATACACAGATGAAGGATAATGAAAGTCACTGTCAAATGCATGAATTCAAAGTTAAGGACTTTGTTAAAGTTACAGCCTGTAACGATATAGGAAATGAGCCTTCAAGCAATCTCTCCTGCAGCCCAGTGGCACTGCTGGTGAGGGACCTGCTCTCAGTACCACAGCCCCTCTTGAGGGCAGGCCAAACTCTTGAGGAACGCCCCCCCACCCATGCCGCCATTTCTGGCTATATTTCAGACTGTGCAGAGGTCCTCTTTCCAAACCCCAAATGGGGTAAAAGATAAACCTTTCACATGCAGTGGCTATGACAGGAACTGAGGAAGGTTGTGCAAAGCCAGCTTCCTCAAAACTGCCCACCTGGGCACCCAGGAGGAGGCCCAGGCTTGCATTTACCTCTGTGCACCACGAAAGAACACAGATAATTCAGTACAGATAATGTAAAGCATTTGTGTTCCAGTCTTTCTTTTCCACATTATCCACACTGTTTTGCCACTGCCTTTGGGGATGCAGAGGTTCACGTTTATGGCCATAAACAAGATATCGTGTGTGTTACAGTGCTCATTAAGTAGGCCTGTGCACTGCTGCTTTTGCATAGGCCCTCTAACAACCACTATGGATTTAAATCCAAGAGCATGCATCCTGTGATAAATCCATAGGCACACAGTGCATACATTAAAAAAGAAATAAAAAAAAACCACACAGGTTTCAGAAGCACTCCCTAGGGACTTTTTCTTCTCTGTACGTTCTGATAAGCAACTAGGTTTTTCCCAGAACTGACTAGCAATAAACTTTGCAACATTTGGCAGGCTTTAGAAACAAATTTTTAAAAATATGTACTAAAATTCTCAAAAATATTTGCCCCTGCTGCAGCATTATTCATACACTGAGCGTGAGTTTGACTAACAACAGATGGGATGGCTCTACTCACACTAACACGCATTGCCCATGCTTTTACCTCCTTCAGGTTATAAAACCATGATCTTCAGACTCTAGCTTTCTATGCAAGTCTTAGGAGCTCCATTTTTCAAAACAGGCCTATAACTTTAAATATTTGCTTTTGAATTAAAGCTAAATAAATCAAGCCATAAAGCAAGTAGAATGCAACAATTTGCCTCTCTTGTGTCAACAGAGTATATAGGAGCTAAAAGCCTATGCTCAAAGAGGAGGATGAATTTTTAGTGCTCTTCCCCAATGACAGAAAAATGGCTCTCTGTGTATTCTGTCAGGAAGGTCTACCCAAGTCTCACCTCATTGAAAATGATCCGGACCGTGAAACTCAAGTTGCCTGCCCAGGAGAAGTGGTAAAGTTAGGATAATAAGTGAAGCCCTCAGACCTCCTGAGGAAAGCTTCAAGTATTTGGAAAAGTAAAATCAAAACAAAAGATAAAGACTCACTGTAGATCCCTGAGTAGGAATTATCTGAGACCTTTTACCCTACAGGGCTTTTCCTTGGCATCAACCATAGGTACCTGGCAAGAACTGTGCAAGACCTTCAGAAAACACACGAAGAACAATGATGTCCATGGGATGAACTTATTTCTGTTTGAACCCAGGGTTGTCACATCTAATGCTTGTTCTCCTGTGCCATGCTTTGGCACATATACAGCTACAGTAATTGCTGCCCGCAAGGAACCAAAACGCAAATGGATCCCATATAGGCCAGGTCCCTGATATCCAAATTTGGAGATAAATGTCTATCACTCACTGAGTGATAGACATCATTACTTTTAATGTAAGACAAAATCCTGAAGCATTCTCATAGTTCTTTCTTAGACAAATCTTTATCCCAAGATCATTAGAAATTTTAACCAAGAGCTGATTTGGTTTTCCAAATACAGGCAACATAAAATGAACCATTTGCCTCCATTGAGTTCCATTTTTGTTTCCATTGAATTTACAGATCTTAATGATACTTTCCATACATTATTTTTTACAGATCTTGCAATTAGTAAGAAGGAGTTTAATTTCAAGCAATATAAACAGTGCTGCAGAGCTGAGCTAAAAGAAGTGGCAATTAAAATGCATCTGCTATGATGGAATGAACTTTAATAAAGATCTTAATGATGATATTAGAAGTCACGCATGAAGTTTTATTCCTTATGCATGGAGTAACAGCAAAAACAACAAAAAACCCTTGACAAAAATATGAAATGTGGCATTTCTAAGCCTGACAGAACTATGGCATTGCAGGCATTCTATTACATGACAAGAAGAAAGAAAGATATCCCTCCTTGATTGCCTGTGTATCATTTGAATCAATTTAGCCTAAATTTGCTTTTTCTTCTTTAAAGGTCAATCTTTTGTAAAGTGATTTTTATAATTGTTGTCATCCTAGATCATTTATGTGAAATTTTGGCGAGATTAATTTTGAGAAAATCACTCTAATAGATGATTAACTAATAGATTCACGTAACAATTCAGGCACAACACTCAGCCAGATGACTGTCTACAGGAGAACATACAAATTAAGCAGAACTTCCTGTCTTTAGGTGTGAAGATATCTGCATTGATCTTTACTCCAAGGTCTTTAATTTGAGTGAGTGCTGTCACCCTACCGAATCATTCTGTCCACAAATTACTCTCCACAGATTTTTTTTACTTCGGTTGTGTGTACCAGAAACAAGGCCTTCTTTGAATTGTTCTCGGAAACAGGCAAGGACAAATGTTTCCACAAGGTTGAAATGGTCAGTCGGTCCTCTGAGCTGATTTCCTGTTTAAGTATTTAACCCACAACACAGCAAATAGGAACTCCAGGAAGGCGCATTGAAAAGCCAAACAAAATTAAATCAGTGTACTCTGCCTGCCAGCTCTATTCCTGACCTGTGTGTATTTGGCTGAGTCTACTAAGTACAGTAACTAAGTGTTCAGTATGAAACGTAAAATTGTGGTCTGACGAAATTCTCGCTGGATCTGGGAATGAAAGGTGCCACAATCCTATTCTCAGCTCTGCTGTCGGCTCACCACAACTCCCAGAAAGACGCTCGGTCATTCTGGGGCTCAGTCACTGAAAGCCATTTTTTACCATGTGACTGTCTATCTGTGCCCAGTTATCTGTGCTAAGCCCTCAAAATCTCAGTTCCTGCAAGGTTTCATATCTCTTCTAGATTAACTCCTCTCATAGTTGGTCACCATCTGGTAATCTGCCCCCTGCTTTAATTGTGCTGTAGTCAAGCTTCTGAGGCAAACACAGTGGGAAGTTTCTTCAAAATTAGCATTTCTTTTCTATATGCCAAATCTGGAAATTAAATCTGCATTTTGAAACTTCACCGAGAGATTTGCCAGTTTTCACCTGATTTCAAAGAGAAACCCATTGGAACAAAAAGAGTGAAAACAACATGTCATGGTTATTTGGGTATTAGTGTATTAACTACTGGTAATGCAGGCAGTCCTTGTGGTGACTTAGTATTCCTTAGTGTCATCCATATCTACCTTAAAAGGTCAATCAAGCGCTAGCTGAAGCAATTTCATGTTTTTTTAAAAAAAGGTTGTTTAAGAATACCGATGACCTGATTTTGAGAGTTTCGCCATCAAAATGCACTGGGCACTGGATTAGTTGTTAAGTGAGTTAAAAGCTCAGTTCAGCAAATGACTTGAGCTTTAAATCAGCAAATAATCTCACCAAAGTGAACAACACCATTTTGTGCTCATGGCTATGCACTAAGCCAGGCACTTAATTCCACCCCTATCAGAGTATACACTGACATGCCTGGCTTTCTGTCCTGGATCCAGGCTTCCCATCAGCAATATGCCATTGTCAATCAGGCCACTCTGACGTATGACTAAGCTAACCTTATGAGATGTGTTTTTTATTTTTCTAGTTTAAATTCTGTTATTCTTCCCGCTCTGCCTTTTGTTTTTTGAACATTGTGGGAGCATTTTGCTCATGTTTTTTGACTTTTCCCAGTAACCACAAGGGTTCAAAGCTTACTATTTTTGGTGATGATGGTGGTTAAGTGAAAGCTGGGGTTCTCATGCAGTTGTCCAGTTTCAAAGGCTGCAGCTTTTAAGAAAAACAATAAATGCCAAAAAAGCTTGTGATGAGATCATGAGACCTGACAATACAAGGTGTGATAGCTCTGAACAAGAAAGTTCTCCCCCATGAGACTGGTATAAGATCAAATCCCAATAATTCTTTAGGGACTGTGAATTTTGTTACTCAATATTTCTAATGTAGCTACCACAAAACTAACCTCTAGTTGAGGGTAGGCTGTTTTTGACCCTTTGCTTAGCCATATTTTCTAATTTATTTTTCACTTTCCTTCGCTCCGATACCTACTTTGCCCGTTTCCCACATTTACATTAAGACTGAAGAGTTATCAAAACTTCACCTTCCTGCCTATCTGTAACCACATAAATTCATCAGACCCATAAATTCAAGGCAGTAGTGTGTACATCCTGCCTGAATGTAAAGAGCAGCTTTCTGGAACATGCAGATTGCATTCATTTTCTCTCTCCTTTTGCTGGACTGAACGATGTTAAAATGCTGCCACCTTCTGTTAGACACTTGTGCTGTTAATAGGCCGAAGAAGCACATTCCCCCATTTCCTCCAGACTTGTAAGTTGATTTATACTGATCCTCAACTACATTGCTGCAATATATAACATGACAAGTTAAACGCAATGCCTGCCAAAAAATCTTGATAGGCTC
Source organism: Burhinus bistriatus (assembly GCA_013397275.1). Taxonomy (NCBI): domain Eukaryota; kingdom Metazoa; phylum Chordata; class Aves; order Charadriiformes; family Burhinidae; genus Burhinus; species Burhinus bistriatus. The sequence continues at coordinate 354,872 of VYXH01009021.1, forward strand.
AGCTTTTGTGCAGCAGCACTTGAAAAGACCATTACTACTGCCATCCAACTAAAGTATGCTCAATATTTTTGACAGTGAATTATCTGAACAGCAGTTTATCTCAATGTTCACTTGGTGTTATAACAATTTAAGGATTAAAGAGATGAGAGATTAAAAAAAAAAAAGGAAAACTTGCTTTTGTTCAAATTACAGAAAGTTGGAATGACTTTTTCTCTGAATTTTAAATCCATTCTGTATTTACTCCCAAATGCATTCCAGAGCACACTAAAGGGCTGATAATTAACATAGGTGCAGATCGCTTTCAGTTTTTGTCATTTGTTGTTGAGATCTTAGGCCTTCAGAAAACCAGCTACGGGTTGTATTCTTCTCAAAGATGGTTTGTGTACTGTCTTCAAGGCAGGGGCTTCAAAACTGAGACAGTGAGGAAAACCTCTACTGAGTTTCCCATCTACCTCTCTGGAAGGCCTGTGTCCTGCTCACTGAGTCATTTTAGAAGATAAGAAATCAATTGCTGTGTGACTACTGTGGTAACAAGACACATAGAGCCCGCTCTCAAGAAAACGTCGTTCTCACTAACTCATTGTTTGCAGGTCTCTGCTCAGGGGAGCAGAAAACATTTTCCACCACTCTTTCTGTAGAACAGAAATCACCTCTGGGTGCAATGCCAAGACTATCCTAAAAGCATTCTCAAATCTGAGTCTTCCTTGACGACAAGAAGATCCTTCTGCTTATTTATATGATCAAGTACTTGCAGCTAAGTAAACTTTTCTGGCTGAAATGTATTCATTAAGAGATAAGGATTTGAGTCAACTAAGACACTTTGCAAACTCTTGTAAATTTCGGCAAATCATTTTGGCTGCACAAAAAGGAATTAAAATAATTATTGGAATAATGAGAATATTTTTGAGGTTTCTCTAAACCTAGGGTTTTGATTTGCAGATCCACGATTATTTGCTGCAATCTTAGTTATAAAACATTGTTAAAACCTCAGAAAGGAAATGTTTCCTTTTTGGTTAAACTGAACTCTGCATTTAGCCCCACACTCCTCCTGTTTTCTGAAACTCCAGCTGAACAAAAAACCATGTTGTTTCCTACTGAACACTGAAAAGCACCTTAGCCAGGGGCTACAAGCAATTAGTGGCGTTGAGGTAAAAAAAAGCAAAAAATCCCAAGCAATTAATGTGATACTAGCAATACCATACTGTGCTTTCTCTGGTTGGTATGCCACGGACAAGAATAACGTTAGGAGGTTCCACAAACAGCATGCTGCCTGACAGCCATGTGCCGAGGACAATGGTCTAAACCAGAAACTGGTCTGTGGACTTGTAGTATTCCCTAAGCCACTTCTAAGAGGTTTGTAAAATGCGAATACCCCATGTCAGTTGGCTTAAGTTGCTTAGACAGGATCTGCACCTCTATATTTAGGCGGCTGTAAATCAAAAGAAGTTGGAGATTGCTGGCCTGAGCTATCTATTATGTTTAGATAGATGCCAATCACTTTGAAATTTAAGCCAAGAAAGTTAAGCCTCATTTCATGTTGGAAAGTGTTTCTTGTGGAAGGAAAGTATTTCATGTGAGTGAAACAAAGCCCACTACACCAAACTCTGCCAGAGTTTCTTTACACATTCATTTCATTCCCCAGCAAGTGAACACTTTCTTTCCTCTACCATAAACTTTACTCAGTGATGTTATAATTCATTTCACTATTGTACTGGATAAAGCTGATCCCTTCTTCAAGTCACTTTGGTTTTGTTTTCCTATGTAGAGAGGTATTAACAACTTTGTTAGCAAAAGACGACAACAAAATTTCATGCATTTGTTGTACTTCTGTGTGCATATTGGAAGTACACCACAGTGACCAAAACACCACACTTTATGGCAGTACAACACAGAATTATTTTCCTACATGTGAGACTCCATATTCTGGTCTGGAGGAAAGCTTTCAGCATGACCCAAGCAAGAGACCTGACAGCAGCTACAGAGAACTCGAGAGGAAGCAAAATCCTCTGATGCATTTTAGGACATTGTGTCAACAGAGATGAAGGAGCCTGTTTCAGTCCAGGAAAAAAAGAAAAAAGAAAAGAAAGTGAGGCATATTTACTTAACCTTCAAAAAGGTTGATCCTGTCCTAGTATGAGGACTGGAAAAGGTAGGGGGTTCTGTTATTCTGATCCAGTTCACTAGACTGTGTATGTATGTGTTCAAAACAAAAACCTCAGTGATTACTGTTTTATGGATGTAAAAACCATCTTGACAGCAATGAGTAGGCATGATAAAGTAGGTCAAACTTTCTCCCACTGTCTGCAGGCACTGGCAATTCCTTGGGGTTCAGTGGAGAAGGAAAGACCCTTTCTGTGTCAATACTCACAAAGCTGTTTCTGAATTACACTTCAGTTACATATACAGTGCATTTTAGAAGAAACTGTGGATACTCCACTGCAAACCAGATGACATTTTAAAAATGTCGTCTGACATGAGTCTTTCTTTTAAGAGCAAGTTCATACTTCTGCTAACAGCTGGGAGAAATTCCCACCCATGTCACTGAGTATTATACCAGCTCCACCTTCCAGACTCTTAGCCACCTTGTTACTTCTGGCAGTGATGTATGCTTCTGTGACCTACAGAGCTGCTCCAAAACCAGTGTAAAAGTTGTGTATGAAGTACCCCCTTTTTTCAGAACAATGTTTTAATTAGCTGCAGTCAAAAGAATCACAGTTTTTCTCTTTCTTAATCTAATCATGATGTAAATTATTCTTCACCTTACCAGGCATCAGGTTAAGCAAGTTGAAGAGAGAGGTGTTACCAGGGCTTTGTGTTCATTTTGAGCACAGATGCCAGCCTGTGGCTGCCTCGGGGATGCTCTTTCCCCCAGCACCTCTCAGTAAGCCTGTGTAGAGGAGCTCACATCCTGCAGGCAGCTTTTCCCCTCACAGCATGGAGATGCAAACATCTTCTCCTGTTCCCCAGGTAGTTCAGATCAATATTTTGTCACTTCATTCTGCTGCTGCTGCTTTAGCCTGCAGTGAATTGAGTTGTCCGTGTTTGCTGTGCTCTTTTTCCTCTCTTTTTCCTTTTTTTTTTTCTTAAAGTAGGATTTGTGCTTCATTCCTTCACCTTTCTTGCACAAGCTTTTTCTTGCTGACACAGCAGTCATTAGCTACAGTTTAGCTCTCCTAACTCCGTATATCACTTCATTACAAGAGACTTCTTAGAAATTGACCTTAGCACTCTGAATAAAAACACAACCTGGCCTTTGATTTCTGGAAAGTGTTGGGCTATGGGATGTCAGAGGATCACAGCAATGAGCTGCTGCGTGATCTGCAGCTGGCCTTTGCTGGGTGCCTTGAGCAATATTAGCTCTGTTTTCTGATTTCCCGCTTGGACCCACTTTGAGTACTGCATTTCTCAGATGCTGGAACACGTTGCTGGAGTGTAAACATTCTAATATCAAAATCAGCTGCTCCTCCATCTGTAACTAGCATTTAAACATCCCATTCTCGATATGCAGGAAGAAGAAACATTAACAGATTAGAGGGGCATCATTAACAGTGCACTGCTAATAAGAACCTTTTGCCTATTTCAGCTAGAGGCAGGAGAGCGCTACTCCAGTGAAAGCTCCCTTCCCACAGTGACAGCTTCCGCAGGTGTCAGCCCACAAAGTCGTCATTTCAGGTCTGGTCTTGTTTTAATTAGGACATACTGTGCTGAGAATTGATACTCAGCAAAAATGTAAAACAAAGCCACTCTGACTTCTAGAAAGTAACTACGTAGTCACCGCTACTCGGCATTGACCTCAGCTATTAGTGGACACATGTGAACCTTTCTTGGAGATACCATCACAGGTTTGTGTGCAGAGGGACAGTCGTTTCGTGGGCAGAGTCAAACTGTGACCCAAGTGGCTCCCAACCCTAACAGGTTGCTTTCAGAAATCAAGGTAGTCATTAACCCCTTGATCCTTAGTGCCTTCTCTGCACATGGGGTGTGTTGGTCCCTTACTACCCTTACTATAAGAGGAAGGTTATAATTATTCAAATTCGTGAAGCATCAGGCATTACGCTAAGGAAAGCCATAAAAGTAGGTAGAGAGATAACATCTAGATGTCAACTTTCTATTATGAGGAACTGAAAATGCTACTCGGGACAAAATGCTGTCCATTTTGACAGAAAAGAACTTTCAAAAAAATTTAAGTTATAAAGAACATCTTAAACATCATTTTTGTTTTATATGTTTATGGGAAGAAGAGAGGGAGATTTTTCTTTCTCTATTTGAAAAAAAGATCATATTAAAACGTTGTGAGAAGCTTTTACAGTATTTCCCAAATCAAACATTTTAACCCTTTCATTTGGGCAAATTTTACAAAACAGTAGAATATCTTGCAAGATCTGTTCCATGTTGTAAAGCTACTACTATTTTTTTTATTTGTTTATCAGTGTTTTCTGTTTACTAAAACTGAGGAGGTTCTACTGAATTCTAATTGAAACAAATAGAACTTTTACTTGAAAACTCGGGAAAAAAAAATACTTAAAGAATCGTTCATCCATGCCTATGCAAACCTTCACTCCATCCATACTAACAAGCAAGAGGATGCAAATATAGAAACACACGCACTTGGCTCTAAGCTGACTGAAACCAAGAGGACGAGTGGTTTCTGTGAGAAGACTGCTCATGAGGGATTTCTGTACTACAAAGGCCTATGACTACTAGGTTGAGCAGCAAGCATCTGAGCTGCTTATTTGAACGGCAGTAAGGTAAATACAAAAGCAATAAGATAAAATACTGTTAGTTTTCCCCTGCTTCCCCCCCTCTCTTACTGAACTGCACTTTTCATTTTCTATGAAGGTCAACTGGCCAGGCTTTTTTGAAACTCCTATATGTTGAAATGTAAATAAAATAAAATAAGCAAGAGGGAGATGAAAAGAAATGACTGGTCCTAATGAGTGTAAGTTTATACTCTGTACTACAGAGCTGACAGGAACGTCCCACAGGCAGGGCCAAATACTGAGGGGGTGTTTGCAGCTCCACAGACATCAGCCAAGGACTCAGCCCTGGATGTTTAGCTTGGTTTCTAGCATGGCAGCAAGCACCAGCGCCCTGCCTTTCGGTGCCTCTTTGGCAGCTGCCGAGCAGAGACCTGCTTCTGCGCAGAGGTGACTCCAGTGCTTTCCCTCCTCCACCCCTCCCGTGATGCAACACCCGAAAGGCTCAAGTGGAGAAGATGCGTGTGGCCGCCCCTTTCCTCCATCGGGGGGAAGGAAGAGAAAGGAGGGGAAAAAACCATTCAGTCCCATGAGTTTCTCTTTCTCCCAGCAGCTGATAGGGAGCTGCCGCCATCCTTCTCATTAGAAGTTTACAGAAAAGGTGAGCTCATCTCATTTGATTAGGACTGTCACCATCAGACAGTGTTTGCAATTAGTCCACGCCAACCTTATTCAGGCTTTGGATGCCTTTCAGCGGTGAAAAAGGGAACACTTGAGCTCCTTTGAATTGGAGCGTGGCATCTGCTGCACGCTGGGGGGAGAGGTTGGGGGTCAGCGCTTGATTTTGATAAAGCGTGCCAGATTAATTGTCTTCGGTAATCCTGTTTGTCATGGTAGATGTGCAGAGAAGTCTTTGTGGCACAGCCTGACATATGGGCTAGCCGTCTGCTTGCCTATTCAGTCCCTCCCAGCACATGCTCTTCACAGTTGGCCTAGTTCCCAGCGCCTTGTTTTCCCGGGGAGCCAGCCTCCTGCGCCTATTCAGCTGGCCCCCTGCTCCACAAACAGGCTCCCTAATCTTCAGGCCTGTCTGGGCTATTCAAAGCGATTGCATTATTCAAAGAGATCAAGAAAGAGACCAGGGCGGGCGGGGGAAATGCGAGAGGGGGAACGAGAGCAGTGCAATTTGGAAAAGAAATAAGCAGCCATGTACTTCAGGCAGAGCTCTTCAGGAGGCTGATTATAGTCCCTCTCCAAATCTGAATCTATCGCGAAATTATACCCTGCCTCTTTTGTAAAATAAATGCTAATAAGAGGTAATTTGGACCCTGCTGATTATTAACTTCAATGGAGACGCTCTTTTCCCCTGTGTTTTTGTTATGAATTCTTGGATTTTTTCCCCCCACTAGAATTCACACTCAACAGTAAAAGAAGAAACAAGTGGGTTAAGGAGCCTCTTTAAGTGCCATAGGAGCTGGACAAACGTGGCACAACAGAGGATCAGCAAGCATCTCGCTGGGCAGTGCGGTCTGGAGTTACTGGGGGACCAAGAGTGGCATCAGTGTCCTGAGCGCAGGCTGGAGGTTGACCCAGCACACTCACGCTCCCGCAGCTGAAACGCAGACCCTGTCCTGCAGCTGCACAGCCACCTCGTGACAGCCTGCTTCCCCGGGAAGGGGGAGAGCAGGAAGGAGATGGGTCTAAGATGATGGGAAAAGGAAACAGAAAGAAGCAGCGAGAATGATCCTTTCCTGGGTTTCCTAAGAGCCATTTGATTATGCGTTTAACTACATGTCCATAAAAATTACTTTACAAGAGCTCTTAGTATACAAAGTCTTCATGCGTGAAATGTGAACAGCTTTGAAGAAATGTTGATAATTCAGTATGTCAGCCAAGACCTCAACTTCTACAGGCCATAACCTGAGCTATTTCAAACCTCATGTTGACTTGGCCAGAGCCATATTTGCAGGCACAGAAGAACCCTCAAGGTGTATGTCTGTAGCGAAAGTCCATAGCAAAAATAATAATAAAATATTAATAATTTTAAAAAGGTGCACACAATTCCCCTCACTACATTTTGCCCTTTTACTGTTCAGAGAAGCAGTAGAAACAAACGGATGCTGCTGAAAGAGCATATAAAAATGTGCAGGGAACATACTGTGCCCCATTCATAAATTTCCCTGAACCAGACTACATGTACACCAGTTATTCCCTGTACCGAAAATGTGGTGGCATGAAGCCTGATTCATGTGTGCTGTATGGTTATCCGACACATCTTTACAGTCATCTGATTGCGTGTCACATTTCAGCCCATTTTTGAAGGACTATCCAAACCACCTCCTACTGCAGACAGAAACTGGAGAATTAAAATCTGGCGTAGCGTCACAGAATCACAGAATCACAGCGGTTGGAAGGGACCTCTGGAGATCATCTAGTCCAACCCCCCTGCCAGAGCAGGTTCACCTAAAGCAGGTTGCACAGGATGGCATTCAGGCGGGTTTTGAATGTCTCCAGAGTCGGAGACTCCACCACCTCTCCGGGCAGCCTTTTCCAGTGCTCTGCTACCCTCCAAGTAAAGAAGTTCCTCCTCACATTTAGATGGAACTTCCCATGTTCAAGTTTGTGCCCGTTACCTCTTGTTCTATCACTGGGCACCACTGCAAAAAGACTGGTGCCATCCTCCTGGCACCCTCCCTTTAAGTATTTATAGGCATTGATGAGAACCCCCCTCGGCATCCCGTAAAGAAACCACGCCATACAGCAGCCTATCAGTATGTCAAAAAACAGGCATAGCTCACAAGGTGATGTCACACTTACAGTCTTAGCACTGAGGAATGACAAGGAGAATCTCAGACAGATTCAAAGATCTTCTTTTGATTTATTTTTTTTTAAGCCATCTTACTCCAACTTTACGTCTTTGTGCCACTAGCTGAAAGGCAGAGCTCAAAGGGTTGTAGTTAATGGGGCTACATCTGGCCGGCGATTGGTCACCAGTGGTGTTTGTCAGGGTTCAATTCTAGGGCCAGTTCTGTTCAATATATTTAGTAACAACCTGGGTGCAGGAGTTGAATACACAATTAGCAAGTTTGCTGATGATACCAAACTGCGAAGTGCTGTTTACTATCTTGAGAGACAGGAGGCCTTGCAGAGGGACCTAGATAGATTGGAGCATTGAGCTATGATTAATGGGATTAAATTTAACAAGACAAAATCCTGGATTCTGCACCTAGGATGAAGTAGTGCCTGGCACAGGTATAAATTGGGAGACAAGTGGCAGGAGGGCAGCCCTGCAGAAATGATCTGGGGGTGCTGGTTGTCAGCAGGCTCAGTAGGAGTCAGCAGCGTGCCCTGGCAGCCAAGAAAGCAAACCGCATCCTAGACTGCATCAAGCACAGCATAACCAGCTGGTCAAAAGAGGCCATTATCCCACTGTATTTAGCATTGGTGTGGCCTCACCTTGAGTACTGTGTGCAGATCTGGGACAATTTAAGAAGGATATGAAGGTTTTTGAATGAGTTCAGAGGTGGGCAACAAAGCTGGTGAAAGAGCTGGAGGGCATGTCCTATGAGCAACAGCTAAGGACTTTGGGTTTGTCTAGTTTGGAGAGAAGGAGGCTGAGGGGTGACCTCCTTGCTCTTTACAGCTTCCTGAGGAGGGGAAGTGGAGAGGGTGGTGCTGATCTCTTCTCCCTGGTATCCCAGTGATAGGACGTGTGGGAATGGTGGAAAGCTGTGTCAGGGGAGGTTTAGACTGGACATTAGGAAGCATTTCCTTACCAAGAGGGTGGTCAAACACTGGAACAGGCTTGCTAGAGAGACAGTCAATGCCCCATGCTGGTCAGTGTTGAAGAAGCATTTGGACAATTCCCTTAACAACATGCTTTAACTTTTGATCAGCCCTGAATTAGTCTGGCAATTGGACTAGATGATCATTGCAGGTCCCTTCCAACTGAAATAGTCTATTCATAGTGTCTTCAGGATCATCTTTGACCCTTATCCATAAGTTTCTTGGTAACAATCCGCCACATCAGTCCCTGGCTTCTCCTGAGCCCCAGCACTTCCTCTCAACAAGACATCTGCTGTCATCTGCAAAGGCTCAGCACCACCCAGTTTAAATTCAGGTTAACATTAAGGAGGTCAGAGTTTGTTTCCCCCAACTTCATCATGCTTAACACAAAGAAGTTACCTATGCTTATGCCAGTTGTTGAAGTACTGCTTTACTATTGTTTTCATATCTGTCCCAGAGATCAAATTTCATACTGTGTTTTAAATATAGCATCCTTGCACTTTTTAAGAGGTAAAATTGCCTGGTTTGGAAATTAATGAGAAGGAAGGCTGCTCCCAAGTCAAACCTTGATAAAATGCCTTCTCTCTAACAAAGGCATTGTGTATAGATGTTTGACTATTGCCTCTGCTATTTCTGCTGCTGCTGCTCTCACCGAGTTTCATTTCCCTTACTCCCCCACATAATGAAATAGATATTGTACTGTAAGTACAATGAAAGAAACATAGGAAAACCAAGCGTTCTTAGGTGTCCTCTTCCAGGTGGGTGTGTAGCCTGAAAGAGAGTTGTAAAACAGAATTATTATCCTCTGTTCAGGCAGAAGGTTTCCTATTGTTTCTGCTAGATGATTGAGTTCTCAGACTAATCAAAAAGCTAATTCCTGAGGCTACTGTTCTTCTAGCAGGGACCAGAACAGACATGTGTTTTAACACAGCAAACTGGAATTTCCATGGGGCTGGCAAGCCAGGAGCAGGCATCCGTTACGATTACATGAAGCCTTTGAGGCCATTAGGCTGTTGTTGGCTGTGGGCTGAAGGAGAACTGTGCAACGCTCAAGTCAGTAATCTCGTCTTTAAGCAGAGCTTTGTCCTTCTAGGGGAAGAATGGCTGAATTTATTTTTGCAACAATGTTGGTATGTCTCTTATAGACATACAAATCTTCATCTTTGAAGAGTGCCATTTTTACGGTCAAATGAAAAATGATTTTTTTATAAATATGTATTTTGATCAATTAAGATTTTTTTTTAATACAATTTCTTTTCCAAAAGCAAAGCCGAAGAGTTTCTATTTGTTGAAGCCAGGTCTAATGGCAGGAGGATAAACTTAATACATTTTAATATTCATCTCAAGTATTTTCTAATTGCCTGAGAAGCTGAAAGTTTCACCTATCCTTGGAAAAATGTCCTGGTTTAAGATACATATAAAGACAAGGTGGGAGCACGGAAAAGTTTTTTCAGAACCCCCAAATAGCTGAGAAATGAGTAGAGCCTCAAAATTTAGTTTTAATACTTCACACTAACAAGTTCATTCCAGAGATAAAATTTTACAAGACTGTCATGTCACTTCTCCATAAAGTTTGAGAAGAATCAGAAAAACTTATTTATCAGTAAATAATGCAAACTGAATCGCTGTCATTCAGTAAATTTATTCAAGGAATTTTAGCTATTCAAATTATCCCACCTGAGTTTTAAATACAAGCAAATAATTTAAGGAATACCTTAAGATTTTCTTAAGAAAGAAGGAGGAAGCCTCTTTCATCCAGTGTCTCTGTAAGTTGACCACAGGCAGGTGCCAGCACTGAATAGGAGTTTCCAATATCAGCTATGCCTGGTTCACTTACATGTCTCCTTTCCCCTTGGTTTAACTCACTGTTGGCTAAGATTTCTGAGGAAGGAAACACCTTCTCGCTTTAGGGATAGTTTGAAGGATTTCAGTATTTGTTGAGAACTTAATGTATAGGGAGAGACCTTTCCAAGATTAAAATAAAGTAAAAATTGGAACATTTCAGAGGAATTTAGTAAATTCCTTTAACATATTTTGAATAATGCTTGCCATGTATTTTGATGGAAACCAAGGGCAAAATCCTGAGTTAGTGTGTGACCTAGTACAGCCCGTACAGAAAATTGCAGAGAAGAAAGAGGATGAAAGTATCGGTTTCTTCTAACTTGGAAGTCAAAGCCATATCTGCAACATTGACAACCAATGAAGATGCGATTTCACTGGCATTAAGCAGATCCTGGAAGAAGATCGTTGGTTTGGAGGAGATCACCTCTCGAAACAAAGTTGTTCTCAGTGGATAAGTAAGTCATAAGCACTGTATTCATGTCCCTAACATCTTAATAACACTGTGCTCCTTCTGGTATGTTACCTCATGCAAAGTTAATTTCTTATTTCTGCGGGAATCAACTAAATTCCTAATCTCTCCTGGGTTCTCAAGCATACGAGTTACTAAAACCATAAAAAAAATTATAGTTCAACAGAACGAAGTAACAGATGCATTTATTTATGCTGTATGACACCGTCACACCTGTAGTAAATTAAAAACTGTAAGATATATGCAGTGACAGGTGACTGACAAAACCAGAGTGTTATGCTACTAAAGGTACAGCTATTGTTTTCCAATTTTCTCAGTACGTCTACAATTCTGTGCCTCCAGAGTCTTTGATAAACCCAAAGGTAAAAACAGGAATTGAAATTAACATATTACATTGCATCTTTTACTTTTTGAAGTTAATACTTAAGTATTGCACTGAAGAAAAAACAAAATAATATTCCAGCCTTATGACAACTGCAACAGTTCCCTCTCAGCAGTGAAGGCAAGAACTAGTCATTTACATCCTAAAGTCGCTAATGAAGACACCTCCTCTATTAAAAATAGATTATACCTTTTATATCTTCATGAAACAATCATAAGAATATAGATTAATTATACATATTGTACATATTTTCACAAGAAGGAATAAATGTGGCCCAATTAGTGTGAATCTATATCCCATTGAGTAGCTAAGAGATGTGCTACTATCCTGATTTAGAAGCACTCACCACCACATTCCTACTTTGAAGACTTGAGTATATTTGTCTCTTATTGTCCCACACTCTTAAGGTCTTGCATTGAGTTGAATAATGAAATGGAGAAAGCTAAAGGAGGGCAATCAGGAGAACAAGAGAAGCTTTTGCTAAGCAGGGAATGTCCTTTTGCTTGTACCACTCCCAAGATTATTGAGTTACAGAGGAGCAAATGAATCTCATCACACTGTTTTACATTCTAGTTAATGCCTCCATTTTAAGGTCAAAAGGTCCCAGTTTTCTCAGTGAATTTATCAGGAGTGAGACCAAGCCCAGGACTGTATGGGCACATACCTTTGACAAGCAACAGAGTTGCTCTGGCTGAGCCTCCCACCTTCTGCACTACTCCCTGTGACTGGCAGCAGCCCCTGACAGATAACTTCAGAGAAAGCCTCATCATTACAGCACTTGAAATAAAGACATCAGCAAGCTTTACACAATACACAGGATAAACACCAAAAAAATGATGACACACACAGAGTAAAGGTCAGCCTAATGTTCTGTCTTGCCTTTCTTCTAATAACACTGGGACAGAAGCGGGTGTTTTGTATTGGAATTCACCTCATTTAACTTCCAGAAACTAAAAGTCAAGCACCTAACTACATCTCAGTTTTAGGGCATACAGCATACTCAAAAGGAGCAACCGTCTTCTCCAGAGGGCAATTTGTCCTATTCCAAGATGTCTGATCTCAGGATTAACCTCTGGAATAACACTTTCTTCATTAGACACAGGGGGAGGCGAAATGAGTGATGTAGTTCAGATGACTAAATTTTAGATCAATAAAAACCTCCCTTAACAGTATCAGTGGAATTTTTTTTAGGCAAAAATCTTTAGGATTTTATCCAACTGTTGTTATTACATGCTTCTGTAATGTTGTGGGAGCATAATGGTCTTCGTACTTTATAGTATAGAGTGTTATTCTGCCCAATAAGGACTTAATGTTTTCATGGATGATACAGCATTCATCATTGATACTTTAAAATAAAGTATTAAAGTAAATTTCCATGCACTTTTGTTATTTGCCAGAAAATAAAATTATTCTCCACAGAAATGGCTTAACATTTTTAGTATGCTCTGGTTTATTAAGACAATTTGCACCGTTCAAACAAGTATTTCACATAAACTGACCAGCCTTTGTAGATGCTGTCCAAGGGAAAGAAGTGAGAACAGAGAGGCCCCACAAGCCAGAAAGTAACCCTAAGTCCTCTGTGTGAGAGGACTACTGAATCTGCATCACCATAAAGTCCGAAGTGCAATTGATGTGACTGAATCAGGAGACATATGCAATTGGATATTTTTTTCCTGATACCCATCCTAGTACTGGAGTAGGCAATACAGTCCTCACTGAGTCAGAAGAGACAGTCCTTCATTTATTGCCAAATTATGCTAATGCAAGAAACACGTGAAGTGCATGTAGATTCTGCCCGAGCGAAGAGGGGATCGTACGTAGAACAAATCCTACCAGTGACAAAGGAATCTGAAAAGAAGAATATATCAGACTTTTCTGGGCAGGGTCTCTTTTAGTCTCTAATCCTTTTCTTTGTGGTTTCTCTATTTCCCCTTCCCCCAGCCCCTCCAAAGCTTCCAACCACTGTTATCATTTCCCATGTTTGTAAATGGATAAGCAGAGAGTCCTGCTTCTCAGAAATGCCCTACAATCAGCTGGCTCTTTCCATCTCCCCCCGCCCCCCCCCCAGCCCACTCCTCTCCCCCTCCACTGTGCACAATGTCCTGGTGACAGGTGGTTGCTGGTTTCTGTAATTCTGGATACAGCTCCAGTCAGACCCAGTGGCCTGTAAAAAAAAACCTAGAGCTTACGAAGAGAAAAAACTCTGGCTCTGAAAGTGCTGAGACAGGCTGGTACGGGGACTCAGTACAAAAAGCATTCAGCACAAAAAGCCAAACCCAAATGAAAAGAGCTGCTGCCAGGATCATCACGAGGTTCTCTGCTGCACAGATGTCTACTGAACTAAGCTGAAACTGATGAGTCTTTTATCGGGGCCCCCTCCCCTGTAGACACCCACAGCAAGACTCAGCTGCCTGGCTCAATTATTATTATTCCAAGGGACACAGTATATGTGATAGACATCTGACACTCAGAGAATAAAGCTCAGATGAGACTGACTGGCAGAATTCTTTTTTTTTTTTTTTTTTTTGCTAGTCACAGCAAAAAGCTGATTAGTAAGTTTACAGGGGTGGCAAGGATCTGGGTGTGCTATAGTAGCAGTAGGAGCCGTGTTTTAACAAGATCATTGCTTTCAGTATACTCAAGCAGGAATCAGCTATCAAAGGTGGCCCATGCGACTCAGTACTTACATGGGTACTCTATGTTTTACTGCCTCACTTGCAGCATTTTGCCATTCCAGTTAAATAGAAATGGGACTGTTAACTGTGTGTTAACATGCTCTGTCTGTGATCTATGCACAACATTTTACCCATTTACCTTGTCCTATGCCTCTATGTTTATTACATAGTTTCTTACCATTATAAAATGGGTTTATAAATTAGAAACCGGTTGTGAGCTTGTGATGGGCTATATCTCAAAAAGAATTCAGCACTTAAAAGTCCTTTGCTCTCCAAAGCTCAGCCAATGTTTATTTTTCAGCAAGACTGAAGCACACGCTTGTTTTCATTGTCTTGGTATCAGACATGGGACATACATTTTGTTATGTCAGAGCGCCTGTCAAACACCTGTTAATTTCTCTGAAAGCAGCAGGCGTAGAAAGCAAGTGAGGGTGATGGAAACTGGGGACTCAGCACCTTATGAACCTTGGCTATAGACGAGAGAAGCGAGTGAAAGAGAGCTGCCTCTGGTTACTGCAGGTGCTGCAGTTTGCTGAAGAACGACTTTCAAGAAATGTTGAACAGGCCAAACATAAAGATCCCATTGTTTATATATTAGAATGGAAAGCCTGCGGGGCTTTTACTTTAACCATCTGCCTTCCAACTTCGATATAAAAATTCTTCTCCCTAATAAATGTTTAGCGCATTAGGACACATACCTCACTGGAAAGAAACCAAACCAAACTCCTTACACTTCACGAGGATAAATTAGCAAGTGAAAAGCAAGCCTTTCCAAAACCCCTTTTGTATGACTACAATCATTTAACTTAGAACTTGGAATTTTGAAGGTCTAGTCACTAATCTACTGACTCCATCACAGAATGGCGAATTTAATTTAGGAACTGCCGGCTCCAGCACTGCATTCAGTTATACCAACTTGAAGAAATTTATGTGATAATCTATTTTATCAGCATATCTATTCTCTTTTTTGAGCCAAACAGCACATCAACCAAACAAAAGATGTGCTTTACTAGCTAATAGGTTAGCTGGCTATCTTTTTTGGCTCGACTATTCCCTGCTTTATCTTCAGTGGATGATGAGACGTATAAATCAGTGTCTACATGTAGAGGTGGCATGCTGTTTACACAGCAGGCTTATATTATCACAGTAATCATATATGGGTAATAAATAAAACTGTTGCGAGGAACCAAAGATTTGCTCCATTCGAGGAAGCTCTTTTTTCTTAAAGTGTTACCAAGAGCCAGATAGAATAAATAGACCTCTCCTGTAAACTGTACCAAAGCATTCAGGCTTAAAAAAGTTAAATGTGCAAGTGTAAAGCATTTCTCTGTTGTACTTGAACTGGCGAGGCTGGAAAGTTTAAAGCTTGTGTATAGCCCTGAGCTGACTACATGAATCTGCGTTGCCTCTAATAAAGCTGCATAACCTTGCAAATACCTGCTGCCTTTCTGGACAGTAACAAGGAAAGACTTCATGGCGCTTTGTCCTCCCAACAAAGGCCACAGGACTTTACCGGTAAGGCAGCGGGGAAACATGGAAGCATCTGGAAAACCAGACCAGTGCACCTAGGCACGCTTTAAAGTGGAGGGTAGGGCCCATTTTTCATCACTGGCTTGCTCCAAAGATTGCCTTTAAACCTGGAGGGTTGGTGATGTTGGTTTGGTGTGGCCTAAGTTCACGTATCAAGGTACATGATGCAAGTCTAACCATTTTGTCCCATATCAGCCATTTTTAGAAACTCCCCTGTTCGTCTTTTTAGTCTGAAACTCCCTAGTTAATCCTCAAAGAGCTTAATGCAGGCAGCAAACTGGGAGCCTGGTCTCAGGGATGGCTACTTGTCTCCCACTTCCAACTCTGTGACTGAACTCATTTGGTAAAACTTACAGGATCTCATTCAAGAGGAAAAAAAAGTCCTTTTGCAGAGTATTTTAAGAACTTTGTTTAAAAAAAAAAAAAAAAAGAAAGAAAAGAGATAAATACAGTGGAATTTAACCGTTCAGCAAACAAAAGAATGTAAATTCATACTCAAATACAAATATCGGGAGGTTTTTGTCCCATCTCCTTTTTTTGGTTTTGGCCATTACAACAGAAAGAACTCCAACAAACATGGTGGCTTTCTGATTCAGTGCAGGGGTTTTGTTGTTGTTTAGATCTATCCTGTGCAAACAATGCTTGAAGACATCGGGCCAAATTTATCCCTGGATTAACTCCACTGACGTCAATGTAATTACACTAGGAATTAATATGGCTCGCTGATATCATTTGCTGGATCTTATATCTACTTCCAAAATGCAATTAGAATCCAATTTCCTCAATCTTTTATGTTGGAGATAGGCAGCTTGAGTTTCTTCACAAAGATACTGGGCTAACAAAAAAAGTAACTATTTCCTGTCATTGGCATTTGCACCAGCAAAATGGAGAACAGGCTCTGAGGTTTTAGACTGTTTAAATGCTTCTTAGCACTGCAGTGTAAACCCGGACTGGGAGATCTGCAATCTTAGTTTATCACCCTTTATTTTCTTTTTGTAGTTTTTGGTTCATTCCACCAGACAAAATACAACAAACCAATGCTGTGAATTTACTGTGTGAATCTCTACACTATGAAGCTGTTGCATAGTATTACCATTACTTGGAGAATATTGACTTTCTGTGTGCCATTACAAAGGATTACTGAATCAAACAATATTGAGCAAACATTTATTATATTAGGTTTTAACAGTGACTCTATTAATCAATGAACCAGCTCTCTCAACACTTGCACCAGATTCAGGTACGGGCTAGCTAAATATATGCTTTTTTAAAAGGGCATCATGTTTCTATCTAAAAGCTTCTGTATCAAACTCAATAATTTGTTTGTACACAAAAAATTAAGAAACCTACAAAATAGTACAAAAAAGAGGATAAGAGTTTTTTATATGAATTATCAAGGAGGTCTGTAAAGGCGAGCAACAATTTTCCACCAGGTCTGAATGTGCGTTCTTGGTGGCTCCTAGAATCATGGAATCATAGAATCATAGAATAGTTTGGGTTGGAAGGCACCTTTAAAGGTCATTTAGTCCGAAGTCCCTGCAATGAGCAGGGGCTTTTGACATCTTCAACTAGCTCATGTTGTTCAGAGCCCTGTCCAACCTGACATTGAATGTTTCCAGGGATGGGGCATCTACCACCTCTCTGGGCAACCTGTTCCTGTGTTTCACCACCCTTATTCTAAAAAATTTCTTCCTTATATCTAGTCTAAATCTACCCTCTCTCAGTTTGAAGCCATTACCCCTTGTCCTATTGCAAAAGGCCCTGCTAAAAAGTTTGTCCCCATCTTTCCTGTAGGCTCGCTTTAAGGCTGCAATAAGGTCCCCCTGGAGCCTTCTCTTCTGCAGGCTGAACAACCCCAACTCTCTCAGCCTGTCCTCATAGGAGAGGTGCTCCATCCCTCCGATCATCTTCATGGTCCTCCTCTGGACCCGCTCCAACAGGTCCATGTCTTTCCTGTGCTGAGGACTCCAGAGCAGGACGCAGTACTCCAGGTGGGGTCTCACCAGAGTGGAGCAGAGGGGAAGGATCAATTGCCTGAACCTGCTGGCCACGCTTCTTTTGATGCAGCCCAAGATATGGTTGGCCTTCTGGGCTGCGAGCACACATTGTTGGCTTATGTGCAGCTTTTCATCCACTAGTACCCCCGAGTCCTTCTCAGTAGGGCAGCTTTCAATCCCTTCCTCACCACCCTGTATTGATACAGGGGTTTGCCCTGACCCAGGTGCAGGACCTTGCACTTGACCTTGTTGAATGTCATGAAGTTCACATGGGCCCAATTCTTGAGCTTGTCCAGGTCCCTCTGGATGGCATCCCATCTCTCAGGTGTATCAACCACACCACTTGGCTTGGTATAATCTGCAAACTTGCTGAGGGTGCACTCGATCCCACTGTCTATGTCATTGATGAAGATATTAAACATAACTGGTCACAATATAGACCCCTGAGGGACAGCACTTGTCACCAATCTCCGTCTGGACATTGAGATGTTGACCACTACCCTCTGGATGTGACCATCCAACCAATTCCTCATCTACTGAACAGTCCATCAATCAAATCCAGACCTCTCCAATTTAAAGAAAATGATGTCGTAGGGACAATGTCAAATGCCTTACAGAAATCCAAATAGATGACATCTGTAGCTCTTCCCTTGTTCACTAATGTAGTCACTCCATCATAGAAGGCCACTAGGTTGATCAGGCAGGACTTGCCCTTGGTGAAGTCATGTTGTCTGCCTCGAATCATGTCCCTGTCCCCCATGTGCCTTTAGCATAGCTTCTAGGTGGACCTATGCTGATCCACAGCATACGAACCCATGCTGAACCACAGCACAATACACCCATCGTTAATACTAGGAGAAGCTGGAACTGAGATTTTGCTCACCACTTCTTGGCAACTTCTTTGCCAGAAGTGAAAATACTAAATTCAATAAAACCACTCCTCTTCATAAAGGTGTTCTGTATCTCCTTGCCTCTGGGTCTCATGCATAAAAGTGTAGCAATCAGAAGTGCAAATATTGCAAATAATAGAAAAAAAATGTACGACACAAAAGGAAAAGGCAGGAAAAGGCATAATGGAGCAGGGGCAAAAACTAGAGGAAAAATGAAATATTAGCAATTATTCCAGAGTTAGATTAATCGCTTAGACATAGCACACACAGGAATTGCTAGTCTCTAGGAAAACACAGGGACAGATTATAGTTACTTGTCTTCTCAGAGACCGCATTTATTATATCTAAGCCACTAACATGCTATCTATAGCAGCAAATTTCCTGTGAGTAGAGGGCAGCCAAGCACGAAGACACCCTGGTCTGTGGTGCCCCAATTGCACCAGCTGGAGAAGGGGTAGAGCCCCACCAAGAGAGGGGCTGCATTGGGTCAGCCATGGGGGCTCGAGCTGAGATTGCAACAGCCCTGCAAGGCACAGCTGTGCTGGCTGATTGAAATTCCCTCATGGTATAGATTAAAGAAATGCTGATGTGTATGCTAAGGATAAATGTTCACCCCCTGCTCAGAAAGCCCTTGGCGTATGTAGGCTTCTTCAGATTTCGCTATCTTGCGGATTTGCCTTTCAGTTTTATTCTCAAGTCTTTTATACATGGGGAAAGGCTTCCTGCTCTAAGAAGGCAAAGAGAAGGCGTATTCCCCAAATCTTTTTCAGATGTGTCTGTATCCTGGCTCAGTGTTTATATAGATAAGGGGAAAAGAAAGTAAAGCACACTGGAGCAATCTAAGTGGATATAATTTTCTTTATACATAATATGCCTATTTTCCGGGCATCAAACCAGATTTTAGATAAATCGTGCTCCTTCCCTCCTCCTCCAGGTCCTACTCCAGCTGTAAACATGCTTCACATGGGGAAGCATGGCTGGCATCAGGCCTAACCAGATAGCAAAACAATTTATATAAAAGTTTGGACCTGAGCAGTCTTGTGGAGGGAACTCTACTTAATCATCACAGAGACCAGAACTGAAACAAAATTTCCTGGCCCACAGTTTTTGGAGGTTACTCTAGGTCTCTGGCTAAAAGTTAGTCATTAATTTGTTGAATGCGTGGCCAGCGTACCAGGGAGAGCTCTCTGGATAACAAGTTTCAGCATGGGGGAGATTTTTCAGTGCCTTCTCTTGTAGCATAGGCTAAAAATGACACTAGAAGAGTAATACAGGATCAGATCTGCTTTCTCTGGCAAACAGGCTTTTAACCCATGAACAGGTCTCTGGCAGAGACCTCCACTGCACCATGCTGAGAAAAACAACCTCTATGAGGTGAAAGTTAGTACCTTCTCCCTGTCTCCTCCTCCCCTCCCTGTTGTCTTTTTGAGCAGCTTATAAAACAAAGAGGGAGACTTCTGGAGTTGTCTCCAGCTCCTGCAGAGTTTCCATGGACACTTGCTGCCTAAATATCTTTTTGTGTCTTAAGGGAGAAAAAGTATCTCCTGATCTAATTCAGGGGGTTCATTCCTTTGAATGAAAGCCCTGGAGAGCCTTGCAGAAAAGGCTGCTGGAACATACCAGGAAGGTAATAAAATTGAGAACTGGTTTACTTGTCCCAAGTAGCAGGAGCAAACTGCTTGACTGGAAGACAGAAAGCTCCATGAAGGGACCAGGACAATCTCAAAAACTTTAATACATAAATTGACCATGGCTTTGGTTCGTTTGTGGGTTTGTTTTTGGCTTTTTTTTTTTGTTATGCACTGTAAATATGCTACACAAGGCAGATACGTATTTTTTAACAGCACCTCATCTTAGGGTAGATTTTGGACCATTTTGCTGTTATTATACATTGCATGAACAGCAATAGGTTGTAGGGATGGCAACCAAATTAAGAGCTGTATAGACACAAAATCAACAGACTTCCTGCACTGAGATAGCTCACGGTACACGCTTCTACACATTTTAATACTAAATTTGGTCACTGATGTCTCACCATTCAAAATTTATCGATTATTACTCAATACTAATAATTTGTAAAACTCTGTTACTTGGAGGTGTGTAAATTGAGGTAGCTTTTGAGCAAGCACATTAGAATCTGGGAAATTTTGCCAGCAATTACTCTGCCTTCAAATTAGATGCATGGTTATGTTCCACTTTAACTATATGTGACATCTGTTGAGTGCTTTGGCAATACTGGCAATGGGAAGAGAGGCATAAGGTTAGGGTCATTGCTTAAGGGCAGCTCTAGTGCATGTTATTTCTTTGATCACGTATTTATGCTTTGAGAGAACATAAAGGAGTCTATTCTCCACTTGATATACATATCTAAGTGTCATTGATGCTAGAGGACTCAGATTACTAGTTACAGGTTTGCACCATAGTCCTTTTTGTATACTTACTAGCTTGAGCATCGCATAGAGCTACTTTGATAGGGACACTTAAAAAGTATAGTCTATATTACAACCAAATTCCTGTCTCCTTCCATGGGAGCTCTGCCTTCTGTCAACATTTTGCCTGAAGATGGACTGAAGGACTTTCTCCCCCAACCCCCTACAGAGCATCCATCGCCTGCAGTTCATGTTTAAAAATCAACTCAGACTCTTGGCAACATGAGATGAAAAGCCAGGCGAGGCAGACTAATACAGAGTTTGTATTAGCATTTTGACTCATTCCAGGTTTTTACAATGATAAATGCTCCAAGACAGGTTCCTGAAGTGCTACTCCAGGAGAAAACACCACTAAGTTGTAAACAGAAAAATGGCACACAAGTCTCAGAATTTGCTTTACAGACTTTACCTTATCTGTTAAGTAAGCAGGAAAATATGTTATTAATGCAAACAGAAAGGCAAGATTTCTTCCCAGAACAATGGGCTGTGGAAGACTATTCGTATAGAGTTGTCACCTGTGGGACTCCCAGATCAATGCACATTTTCACCCTCCACCATACCCGGGCAGAAATTTTCCCGATGACTTCTCTACTGCATATATATTTCGGCAGAGAGCAGTTTACTTCTGAAGGCTTTTAAGACTGGTAATAAATGCACAAATGTCATACATACAAATATAACATACATGTCAAATATCATAAGACTGTTAGATTTATCTGTTTGGCCTCTGGGTTCATTTCAGCCCTTTTCACTCCTGTTTGCCCTCTCGGTGCTATTTCCTGGCCCAGCTCAATTAAAGGACAAATTCATCCCTGCACGTGTCCTAGAGGCCCTAATGAAGTCAGCTGTCAAACTCCCGTCATGCAGCTGCCTGGCTGCAGTATCTGATGGCCACTTGTCAGCTGCTTCACCCAGTCAAACCCGGACAAAGGCCCCTTTGATGGGTTGCCTTTCCCCAATCAATCTACACCTTCTCCTCTTGGACTTCAACATCTGCTTCACTGTAATTTGATTTTATGTTCAGTGCAGCCTGGCCCTATTGATAAATTAAATCTATCTGAACCTGATATCCTCATGCCACCACGGGGTAAATGACTTGCTGTTTAATTTTGGCTTTTGCCAGACATGACATGGTATCAATACTGACTCTTTTTTTTGTGTGTTTGGGTCATTACTTGAATAATTTAGGCTCCAGATCACAATTAGGCTGAAGGGGAAGGAGAAAAGAGCCTTTCCAGAAGTATGTAGAGAAAAGTAAATCAGAACAATTCCTTCTAGGATTTTAGCTTTACGTTCCATAATCATAATTTTTCCTGATAATCATGTTTGATTGCTCTGCCTTCCAGGTTTATTTGCTACACACACAAAAAAATCCAGCTTTAAAAAAAAAAAAGCAAGTAACATTAATTTATAAAATCTCTAATAACTAGAATAACTATCCACTGCAGACTGTTTTCAGTGTAGATCAAAGTAGAGAATTCTTCTTATATGCATACAATTTATTTTTGTAAACAAATAAAACACACACACATATCAAATGAGAAAATCCCTGGAAGTGCATATACCTTATTTAATAAAATCTTTGCAATGCTTCAAAATTAAAATAAATATAAAACTTTAGCTCCACAACATTCTTATCCTATGGGTGAAAAGACTTAGGAGTCTACCTTTCTAAGCACTCAAGCACTTTTCCCTCAAACTATTGACAACTTCTAGTTATTTACTTTTTTTTTCTTTCAAAGCAGCCTGAAAACACTGTGAGAGCTGCCTTCACACAAACCTGCCTCCTTCACCAAAGACTTGTTGATCCAACCTTCTCCTCTTAATCTGCTTCCTCCTCTTTTCCCAGGCCAGGAGGGCCACCTGCAATCATGACCCTGCTCAGGGTCAGGGGAAGCAGCTCCAGGCTGGGGGGAAACAGAGCTTGTAAATAAATGTATGCACAGAGAACACCCTGAGATTCTTTTGATGAAGAAGAAAGGTGTTTTCTTCTCTTTTCACTGTTTTCAGCTAGGTGGGTTTTCAGAAAAGGACTTTACTATTCAGGAGCTTTCCACTAGTTTTTAGGGTGTCCCAAGGAAGGTAGGAGCGGGCAGAGCAGAGACCCTTGGAGGGTGTCTGGGAGGTGATGCTGCTGAGAAGGCGGCATCCAGAGCTGCCAAGTGCTGGTTTTTACTGGTGTTGTGGGACTGGCTTGGGCCACGGCATGACCATTTGCTAACACAGTGAGCAGTTGCCCCAGGGGCAGTAGGGCTGCAGACTGTCAGTGAGTCTCTCAGCTGCCCTTTGCTGGCCATGTGTTGCCCTCAGGCTGCTGTTTGAAGACACCTGGTGCACCCTGAACTCTCCTGGGATGGGAGCTGTGGGAGGAATGAACTGAAATTCTCAGCAAGCTGTCTGGCAACTAAAAAAAACCCAACCAAACAAAAAACAAACAAACAAAACTCCCAAAAAACAAACCAAAACCCCAAACAAAACAAAACAACAACAAAAAAGAAAAAAAAAAACAGGAAGGGAAAAAAGTCTTCATGCTACATATAGATTGAGAACATCTGAGAGTAGGCTCTAATTCATCACTACACGGTGAACTGGGAACCCCAGTCATTAATAATATTGCTCAGCATCTCCTGTTATAAAACCTTTTTCCCCAGCAACTAACAAATATTGCAAAACCTTCCTCAAATGGGATAAAATTTTCCATGTGGTGTTATCTGGTTTGGGGTTTTTCTTTTTTTTAAAACAGTTTAAGTTAAAGGATGGAGTGTTGCCCGATACTCACCTCAACTTCCTCACCCAAGGTGGAAAAACTTCTGTGCTTAACTATTTTCTCCTCCTTATGCCCCGAGCAACCAGGGCATCCTGGCTTCATTGTCGCGTGAGGACATCTTGCTGAGCCACTTGTCCATGTTGAATCTCCTAATTTTCTTGAAATCAGAGCATCTCTTTCTGAGGGTGCATTTTGCAAGGGTGGTTTACAAGAGGTTTCTCACTCCGCTCTCTACATGTTCCTGCAGTGTGTTTGCAGACACGATCCCCGGGGCAGCTCTGGCCACTGTCAACTTTCTGGTCTGCTGCCTGACCCGGGCACCAGAGCATCTGCAGAGTCTTTTCTGGTCATGGCAGAGCTGCTGTTTTAGACTTCAGTCTAAACCTAACAGTTTAGTTTGGATTTATTTTTATTTTTCAGTTGGATAGCGGAAATGTAAACTTTTTTCCGCTTTAACCAAAGAGAAAATGTCAAAGTAATGGTGTATCCATGAAGAAAAACACCCTTCTTTATTTGTGTTTGATATCTAATTACTCAAAAACTTTTCTCAGCTGTCATGTGCTAGCTATACAGTGCCTTGAGAGTGTCTTGAAATTGTAGTTGCTTTTCAAGAAGGAAAAGACTCTGGACTACAATCTGTTCCAATCACTGATGTTTCTCAGTCCTTTGTAAAGGACTGAGTCCTTTACAAAAACCAGAAAGCAATCAGTGAACACTATCAGGATTATTGTATTTCAAAGAAATGCCAGTAGACATCTTTAAAACAGGGCACCAAAGTGCCAAAACATGCACTTAATATTATTCCAATTATGTTTAGTCCTTCCTTACAGTGGTGTAAAGTGGAATAAAGTGCACAGACGCACTAGTCTAGAAGAAAACTGCTGTGATCCATCTTTCACCATGCTGAGTTTTATCTACATCCCTCCCACTCTAAGAAAACCTGAAAATTTGCGGTAGAAAAGTGCAGAAGGCAAAGCCAGGTCCCTATTTGCCAAGTAGAGTGGCCAAAGACCACCACTCCTGTGGGAAATAAGCTGTGTTCCTTCAGAGGATATGGGTATATCCCCATCCACGAATGCATCTGCACACAATCTGTGAACTTCCTTAAACCAAATAAGCTACTCAGCTTTGACTGCATCCCAAAAGAATGACCTTAGAAGCTGATATTAAATGTTTATGGTTCCATGTTGGTCTCAGTTGTGCCCGCTGACCAGTATTTTGGAAACACAGTAGTTTTGGTCCAACACTCCAGTAATTTCCTAGGTTTGTGCCCATGGAAGGGCTGTCTCAGAGTAGTAGCCTCACTGCAGCCATCCTGGGGGATGGGTCCTTATCACAGGGGAAGACGTCTCCTCTGTCACTGTAAGAGCTGTTTTCAGAAGAGGTTATAACCACTATGCTTTGGTTTGTGTGTTTTTTTGTTTCAGAATGGGAAGAAAACTCAGCAAACCAGCACAAGCTACCCTGCGTAGCTTATGATTGGCTCAGTCTTTTCGTGCAAACCTCATCTTTGCTGTGACCCAATGCAACATCTTAGCAAGTCTGGAGAGTTACAAGCTGTTCCCAAGAAACTCTGTGCCGCCCAGCCTTCTCCAGAATGAGGACAAAACTAAACAGCCGACAGGTACTAGCACATCTGCCCACTTGGAGCGACGCAAACGCATAGTGCATGTTGAAAGGGCAGTGCAGCAGTCCCACACGCAGCTGCAGCTGTAGTTAAAAGAAACTGTTAGGAACACCACAAAACTATCCCATCCTTTCTAAACCCCTCTGATGTTCCTTAATTGGTTTGAGATTTTGGGAGGGACAGTAGGTCTTACAATATTCTGTTTAAATATGTATATATACATATATATAAAATATAATTGAATAGAAATAATTTGGAAAAAAACATAGGTATTATTTCAGTGCAAATGATGAAAGAGAGCAAATGCTTCATTTTGGGTGCAAATACAATTTCTGTAAAGCTGCTGCTATCAAATAAGTTTTGACAGCTGTCAGAACTGACAGCCAGTGGTACTTCCACTATTGCCTTTATAAATCTATAGGAGCTTTTAAAAATTGAAGTATCCTCTTCCAGCTGTTGTAGTTAGGAGGATGAAGGTACAGCTTGTACAGTTCTTCAGCTCTTAGTTCTGCCAGTTAATCTTCATATTCCTGGAGGGATTGCAATATGACAAAATTGCTTAGAAAACGAATGAGGTAACAACTTCTGTCCATTGGTAGTTACCCTGAAGGTCCACTGACTTCATGGGAGGTAATTGCAAGTTGACCACAGTTCTTCCATTTAAAGGAATAAAAACCTTTATAAAAACTCATATGCTTGCCCAGAATTCCATTATTAACATGAATCATAGAATCACAGAATCACAGAACAGTTTGGGTTGGAAGGGACATTAAAGATCATCTAGTTCCAACCTCCCTGCCATGGCCAGGGGCACCTTTCCACTAGACCAGGTTACTTAAAGCCTCATCCAACCTGACCTTGAACACTTCCAGGGATGGGGCATCCACAACTTCTCTGGGCAACCTGTTCCAGTGTCTCATCGCCCTCACAGTAAAGAATTTCTTCCTAATATCTAATCTAAATCTTCCCTCTTTCAGTTCAAAACCATTACCCCTCCTCCTATCTCTGCCTTCCCTGATAAAACGTTTGTCCCCATCTTTCCTGTAGGCCGCCTTTAAGTATTCGAAGGCTGCTATAAGGTCTCCCCGAGCCTTCTCTTCTGCAGGCTAAACAACCCCAACTCTCTCAGGCTGTCCTCATAGGGGAGGTGCTCCAGGCCCTTGATCATCTTCATGGCCCTCCTCTGGACCCACTCAAGCAGGTCCATGTCTTTCTTATGCTGAAGGCCCTAGAGCTGAACAGTACTCCAGGTGGGGTCTCGTGAGAGTGGAGTAGTGGGGGAGAACCATCTCTCTTGACCTGATGGCCATACATCTTTTGATGCAGCACAGGATATGATTGGCTTTCTGGGCTGCTAGTGCACATTGCCAGCTCATACTCAGTTTTTCATCCACCAATACCCTCAAGTCCTTCTCCTTAGCACTGCTCTCAATCCACTCATCGCCCAGCCTGTATCCATGTTTGGGATTGCCCCAACGCAGATGCAGAACCTTACACTTGGCCTTGTTGAACTTCATGAGGTTCATATGGACACACCTCTCAAGCCTGTCAAGCTCCTTCTGGATGACAATCCTTTCCTCTAGAGTATCAACCACAGCACTCAGCTTGGTGTCATCCACAAAGTTGCTGAGGATGCACTCAATCCCACTGTCCATGTCCCTGACAAAGATGTTAAATAATACTGGTCCCAATACAGACCCCTGAGGGACACCACTCGTCACTGGTCTCCAC
Organism: Burhinus bistriatus; assembly: GCA_013397275.1. NCBI lineage: Eukaryota > Metazoa > Chordata > Aves > Charadriiformes > Burhinidae > Burhinus > Burhinus bistriatus. The sequence goes on from VYXH01009021.1 coordinate 381,694, forward strand.
CTGGACACTGAGCTGTTGACTGCAATGCTTTGAGTGCAGCCATCCAGCCAATTCCTTGCCTCCGAGTGGCCCACACATCAAATCCATGTCTCTCCATTTTAGAGATAAGAATGTTATGTGGAACAGTACCAAATGCTTTGCCAAAGTCCAGGTAGATGACATCAGTCACTCTTCCCTTATCTACCAATGCTGTAACCCCGTCGTAGAAAGCCACCAAATCTGTCAGGCATGATTTGCCCTTAGTGAAGCCATGCTGGCTGTCACCAATCACCTCTCTGTTTTCTGTGTGCCTTAGCATAGTTTCCAGGAGGATCTGCTCCGTTATCTTGCCTGGCACAAAGGTGTGGCTGACTGGCCTGTAGTTCCCCCAGTCTTCCTTTTTTTCCTTTTTAAAAATAGGGGTTATGTTTCCCCTTTTCCAGTCACTGGGAACTTCAGCAGCCTGCCACAACTTTTCAAAATGTGATAGAGAATGACTTGGCAACTTCATCTTCCAGTTCCCTCAGGACCCTTGGCTGCATCTCATCAGGTCCCATGGACTTGTGCGCATTCAGGTTCTGTAGATGGTCTTGAACCTGATCTTCTCCAATGGTGGGCAGTACTTCATTGTGAACACAGCACATACATCTCAAGGTTAAGTGTTATCCCTGCACAGGACAAGCCACTTTTGCTCGATAATCAATTGCAAGATGGCTTTGTTTTCTGCAGTATGGTATCTAGAAGGCAGTGTTCTCATACAGCAAGGAAAAGTGGAGGTGTCTGTGGAAAATGTTTTACTTCTTTTCCAAGAGGGGAAAAATTCTGTATAAAAAAAACAGCGAACCAGAACTACTTTAATAAGTCAATGGTTGAGTGTACACAATTTAAAAGGAAATCAATGATAATCTCACTTCTGAAAATCTGTCCTTATTCAGTGGAGCATAGTTAAATTGCATCAACCTCACCTAACCCAGTCATCCTTATTCAAAATGGCCATATCAGTGGAACTAAGCAAACAGTTAAAGACAGATACACTTACGCATCTTTTTAATAAAGATGGTTATCTGCCCTTAATGTAAAGAGCAGTTTATTTTATACCTGCTTATAATTATCCATGCACTCAGATACTATACTGAGAACATGCCTAAACAAGACTAAAAGTTGTCTACTTGATATAATAGTTCATAACACTTCTTTTACATTAAAAAAGGGAAAAAATCTGCTAATTATTTTCAAGACATTGTAGAGGAAAACCAACGCCTTCATTGTGCTCTTACACTGGGACAAATAATCCATTCCTTTTTTGTTTCACTGGGTTTACTTCTTTACTGTCATCTCTCTTGCTATTTCTGTTTTAAGATGGCCAGTATTTTCAAGTATTTCATTTGACAACCTGAATGTGAGTATGGGAATGAGCGGCAAGGAGAAGTGCTCTCCAAAGCTGAGCTATTTCTCTATTATGACACAAGGCATGTATTTTATAACTGCCTCATCTTTGCCATAACCCTCCTCACTCCACCCAAACATCTCTAACTTATGTCTGCTCTTTCTCTAATAAGGTGTAACTTAGACAATCTGTCTCAATTTAGCGTTTAGCAGATGAGTGATGCTGAGATTAAAACTAAGAGGTTTAAGACAAAGAAGTACCATATCTCAACAGGCTAGAAGAACTTGGACATGCAATTACTCAGAACTATGTTACGGAAACATTAAATAGCAACTAACTAATTCTCTGTTTTCATTACATTCATGTTTGTTGCTGTTTTTCCTTACAGATAATCTTCATTTAGTTTTATTTATTTAGTCCAAGAGGTACCCCTTGTATATGCCATTTAATGGGATAATGTAAGTGGCCACCAGGCTTTTTCATAGCTCTTTATCTGATAAAGGCTACCAAATTGGTGCGATCTAGAACCATTAGTCAAACTACTCTTTAACCAGAGAGGAATCCAACCTGCACTCATGCGGCATTGTGGAGTGCCCATTTGATGCAAGTGTACCTCATTTAAAGAGAGTACAAAGTTGATCTAGCTTTGAAAGAGAGTCATTGAATCACTGGACCTCTTCCTGGCAGCTCTAAATGATGCTCTTAGACAGAGATCAGCTAAGAAGCATACAAGGATAGTCAAGGCTTACCTTTTTCATGAATTCTCTTCAGATAACTATTAACTCAGCACAATTTAGGACTCTGTGACAGGTGAAAAATCTTTACTAGAGGGAAAGTATTTATGTAAGGAAAATAACAGACGTTTCCTTTATGAGTCAGTTTCTTGACGCAGTCAAGCTAGTTTGTCACATACTCTCTTAAGGCAAAAATCAAGGAAGATGGGAAATCTTCCTTCTCTATAGCTAGCTGGGTTCCCCTGCCTAACACAGCTGGTTTTCTGGAAATATGCCCCTCACTTCTAATGGTAAAAGAAAGTTTAAGTGCAGTGAACAGACAAGGCAACTTAGTACTTTGTTTTCTTTTACTATATATACATTTTCCTTTAAAATCGTACTGTTCATTACCAATAGATCAGGTTATTTTGCACCTCTTTTATTACTGTCAAAATTTATGTGGTAGTGTAAGAGCCACAATTGTAGAACAAAACTGCAAACTAAAGAAAGGGTGGAAAGCCAACCTCTGAAAAGAAAGGAGAATAAAAAGTCAGTGCAACCATGATATAGACCTCTTTCTACATAGCTTTATTTGCAATCCATTTGGGAACAAATCTTTCATTATTCAAAGTCATTAATCTACACTAAGATTTGGATTCTGTTGTGACTGTGAATGGAGGTCATTGGGTATGACTGACCCATCATCATTAAAGGTTCTTGCCGAGTAGCGCTCATCCCACACGTATTCTGAAACGCTTTTTAACAGCTGATGGCTTTATCAAACATTCCAGCTAGAAAAATACATTTTTCCATAAATTTCAGGGGAAAAAACCACCACAAAATCTTACACACATCACCGAATTTACTTTCTTTTTTAGCAATGTGTAGCTGGTTTAAAAACAGGTTTGCAACATTAATCAAACTCTACATGGGACATACACTTCCCCAGCCTACAAACAACAACATTTCCATCCTTTTCTGTTTCTGGCATTCTCAAATCTTAAAAAAAAAAACAAAAACAAAAATAAACCTCCCATGAATTTGTGGCCTATTGTAACTAGACCTACAGCAGTCATAGCATGTTATGATCAAACCAGTTTTTGCTAATGCTTGTCCAAAAGCAGAATATCATACGACAGCAATGTAGTGGTCTGTTATGTGAAACAATGGAATAGGACAAACAAAAGAGTAGCTGGTGTTGACAAAGGGAACCACCGTTAAAAATAAAAGAATCAACACCTGATATGAATATTTCATACTCATATCAGAGAATCGCAGGGGTTGGAAGGGACCTCTGGAGATCATCTAGTCCAACACCCCTGCCAGAGCAGGGTCACCTAGAGCAGGTTACACAGGATGGCCTCCAGGCAGGTTTTGAATGTCTCCAGAGAAGCAGACTCCACCACTTCTCTGGGCAGCCTCTTCCAGTGCTCTGCCACCCTCAAAATAAAGAAGTTCCTCCTCATGTTTAGATGGAACTTCCCATGTTCAAGTTTGTGCCTGTTACCTCTTGTCCTGTCACTGGGCACCACTGAAAAAAGACTGGTCCCATCCTCCTGGAAGCCTCCCTTTAAGTATTTGTAAGCATTGATGAGGTCCCCCTCAGTCTTCTCTTCTCCAGACTAAAAAGACCCAAGTCCCTCAGCCTTTCCTCATCAGAAAGATGTTCCAGCCCCCTAATCATCTTTGGAGCCCTCTGCTGTACCCTCTCCAGCAGTTCCCTGTCCTTCTTGAACTGCGGAGCCCAAAACTGGACACAGTACTCCAGATGCGGCCTCACCAGGGCAGAGTAGAGGGGNGAGCTCTATCTGCCAGCCAGTTTTCAATCCACCCCACTGTCCATTCATCTAACCCAAACTTCCCAAGCTTGCCTATGAGGATGATGTGGGAGACAATGTCGAAAGTCTTGCTGAAGTCAAGGTAGACAACATCCACTGTCCTCCCCTCATCTATCCATCCAGTCATGGCATCGTAGAAAGCTATCAGATAAGTCAGACATGACTTCACCTTGGTGAATCCATGTTGACTACTTCTGATAACCTTCTTTTCCTCCAGATGCTTTGAGATGACACCCAGAATGAGCTGTTTTATATTTCTTCACTCACTGAAATCAAGACCATTGATAGGGTAATTGTAAGTGTTAAAAACGAAGCAAAGTCATTGCTTTCAATTTTTTTTTTTTTTTTTAATTAGGCAAATTTCTTACTCATAAACCTGCGTGCTAAAGGCATTCTGCTGGATACACTTAAACAGGTTGGCAATGCTCAGCTGCGATGTTACACATGAAGGGAGGAGAGCAAAGGAGAGATGGTGAAAGCAGGTTGCCTGGGAGATGGCTTACCTCAAAACAGCCTGGAAGGGAGCACATGTCAGGACTTGGGACCAGGGTGGAGGTGTGAAGTCAGTCATCATTGCCCTAGGCTTAATTGATGTGTATTTGTTAAGAGATTTAGTGGTTGTTGCTATACAGGTTCATGGAAAGTACAGTATACCAAGTTCATACTTGACTCTAATGCTTCAGTTCGCTCAGTTCTGACTTTCAGTAGAATTTTAAACAAACCTCAGACTCGCTGCTGGATGAAAAGGAATCATCTGCAAGCATATTATGTTTGACTGGCCCCAGAAAATCTACAACAACAGATGAGGTAACTCTGGAAGTACCTGCTAGAGGAACTTGCTATGATTTACATTTAAAACAAGCAATGTTTCAGCAAGTAAACAACAACTTGTTGGATTAAAGAAGTTCCCTCTGCATTTATCTAATTCCCTCCTCATTTTTGCAGTGGAATATTAATCAATGGAATTTATACTGAACATAATTTTATAACGTCTGGCGTTTGCCTAAATATTCTCAGCTCCGTGGCTTTGTATCAGACTCAAGTCCATTTATCTTTTTTCTCCTCTTCATCCTGAAAGCTATGCCATCATGATTTTAAGACAGCAAATCCCGGGAGAATAAAACACAGGCTTCATTGAATTTGTCAATAATAAATATTTTTCGTACAGGAATTTTCACCACAGCATGCAAAAGTCAGAAGGTATCAGCCGTGTATTGTAAGATCAACAAAAGCAGTATTGAATGCACCAACATTTAGACAAGAGTATAGTGCAAACTCACTATATGCACAGACAGAAACCCAAAGGCGTGTCAGTATCACTGTATTTTATGCAGAATTTAACAGTCAGAGTCCTATACAGTTTGAACTCTAATAAAACTGGTTTAAGGGGAGGGGGGTTGAATATCAACTTTGCTAAATAGAGTTTTGAGAGATCAAATCTTACTTGCAAATGTGTCAAGTTTGGAGTATGGTTCCTACCAATAAAGATAAGGGTAACATAATTAAGGGAGCTGAAACATTCTCTTTGATATTTAAGCAAAATGTTTCATGCCAGAAATATGACTTATTTGTAAAAGCCTTAATTTTTAACTTTAAACCAATAGTTCATTTTAAAAGGACCTGTACAAATATGATTAAGCAAAAAGTTACTAAAAGCTAAAAGAAACATTTTTTTTCAACACAAGAAGAATTTGAATTGTCGTGAAGTTATATTTTTAATTTCACTCAAAACCCTCCAGAAATTCTGGGTTTGTTTGACTTTAACCCCAATATTTGCTTGAACTTTTTTGCTCTATTATTTATCCATCTCCATATGTAAGGATTTTGATTTATGTATTTTAACAGTGTACTGTACATGACAAAGTTTGTAAGAAGATGTAGTGCCTCTTATTAGACTGATGGACAAGCTGACAAATGCCCAGGATCTTCCTCAGACCGTATTTCAGGCATGAGATGAGTCATAAAGCTCATCTATTTTTTCCTCTGCATGTATGTGATCTGGTTTAATAAAAGATAATTTATTATATAATAAAACTCTTTGCTTCTTATGTCTTTTGATAATCCCAGCTTCAGCAAGATCACCACCACAAATCATCATACATAATAGAACTTTAGAAGATTTGGGGTTGAAGTTCTGAGATGTCTTCTTTCCAATGATCCATATTTCTATTTACTGTACTTTGCCCTCTATATACTTATCCCCATATCCTAGGAAGTTGCATTAATAGAACAAAAATATATTAAATTCCTTATTTTTCAAATCTGGAGACTTTAAGATCCCAGGGAATGACCATTTCCTGCCCACAGCACTTGCAGGATGGTGTCAACCCTGTTATTACTGATGTGACTATTCTCATAGTGACCTTACAGGTTAATGAAGCAATACTAATTCCATTCTACAGATGGGAAACTGAGGCACAAATAGATCTCATGATTTGGGTTACGGGACACATCTATGGCAGTGTAAGAAACCAAGTAGGGGCTGTGATAATTTTCTGCTTTCATAATACAATCTTAGGTCCACCAAAACTATTTGTAGGCTGAAGCTAGATTACATAAAAGTTTCTGTCCCCTACATCCAACTTACTTTGCATTTGTACATGGCAGTTGTAGATGTCAAACATTTTGATACATTTTACAAAAACATGCTGAAACTGTGTTCTATTTCCACCTTCAGAAACGATGATTTCTTTTTTTTTTTTTTTAATGCTATAATGTTAACTATAATAGAACATTAATATTTTATTTCAAGGTGAACTGTTTGCATCTAATTGACCTTTAAAAGAAGCGGTCAATCATTTGCACTGCCATTGACATGAGCTTAGGATTTGGATGATGGATGTTAATGTCTCAGCCACCAAACCTTCTTGGCTTCCATTAAATAGAGCAGCTCTTCCAAGATGGGCAGGTGGAGCCTTTGGAGACAAATCTTACTTCCGCATTTCTTGGGAAAATGTGAGGAATTGTGCTGTCATGTTAAATAGCTCACACTTAAAAAAAAAAGGAGTGTTTCCAAGCATTTTTCCATTTGCAATAAACTGGTGGGGGAGGATGTTTGAATCTGGATCCTTGGGAAAAAAAAAAGAACGAAAAAAAGAAAAGGCAGGATGAAGACTACTTTATCTGCGTTACTGAGGTAGAACTTATGGGACACATGCAGGGGATTATTTTAAAAGAAGATACGTCCCATTCCATAAACTGTGAGTGCATGTGTTTGTCACTTCATATGCCAGAATGACATTCCTGAGGAGAACTAATGTATCATTTAAAACTATTTGTTTTCCAACAGGACTTTGTATATTCCTGTGCTGTACGTAGATTCCTGTGCATCAGCTGCCTGTTCTTCTACTGGGACGAATATCCCACTGCCAATAGCAGTCAGCAGCAGTCAAAAAGAAAAAAAGAATATAGGATTTTTCTTGCCATGAAACTAATTGCAAGTGTAAAATCAGTAATCACTATCAGAGATGCAAACAAACCACATTCTTCTGTGTGGTTGAGTCGATGGGGTGCCTTAAATCAGAAAACAGATCAGATCTTTGGGTATCAGTTGGTTTTTCATAGACAGAGGGAGTCACCCGCAATCATTCTTCAGCAGCGACAGTCTGTGGGGCCACGAGGTCGTACACAGCACTGCCCGGCAGGAAGGCAAAACCTGCTGTCACGTCTTTGCAGCTTCCAAGTAGCCCAGGACAAGGGATAACAAACTGAGGACTTTAGGAAGTTCTCTGTCCTCTTTTGCCACCACCTCCGCTTCTGATCATATCTTTATTCATACACACATAACTCCAAAAACAAGGAAAAAAAAGAAAAAGAAAAAAAAAGGGATTAGTCAATTTATGCTTACATTCAACCTTTTATGAAACTCTGCTATCCACATCGTTCAACATCTGAAATAAGCTTGTGCTTCAGATGGTGCCTCCTATTGTTTCAGATATCCTACTCTAAAAGGGGCTTAATTGCTGCTTCTGTTTATTTGAATAAAAAGTAACATCCCATCTGCATACCAGATGCAACAGGACTGAACCCAACTTTTCAACAATATTTTAAATGAAGTGCTTGTTTGCTGGTAGCTGACAGCCTGTAGCAGCAAACTCATGTTCTGGGAAGATAAATGAAATAACTCAATTCCCCCCCCAACTCCCCCCCGCCTTACACTCTGCAAAAGTGCACACAAAAGGGAGAAAAGTTAGCTCAATCCATCCTCAAACTGAGTGCAAAATCAAGATCTAATTAAGTGCATAGGTTTCCTGGTGTGGGTGTTTCCTTCACGTTATTAGCTTGATTCTAAGCAAAACAACATTTTTAAAAAGTCATTGCAACCCCGGAGGTTTGCTTTCTCAGTAAATCATTTCAGAATAACCTTTCTTATGAAAGTTGTGTCTTTCCTTCTATATTTTTGCACATAGATTGTATCATTATACAGACTGACCAGTAAATACTGTCTTTGGACAGTAAATCTGGGTAGCAGAAAACATCTCCCTCCTGCAACTTGATCATAAAGAAGTATGCCGTTTCTGTGTCAACGTATAATCAAAATCTTTCAACGTTTTTATCAGGTACACTAGAGAAATGTACCTAGTCACCTTGGCGGACAAAGCTTTTCCCTGTGAAAAATTCAAATCTAACAGACACAGCCTAGGAAGAGTACACCTATTTTAGTCTCACCTGCCTGACCCGAAAACTACAACAGGGCTCTATTGTAGCAACAGATGCTGATCTAGCAGCTAAAACCTGGAACTTTCCAAATAAAAATTTTAATAAATTCCAGCAGGTTATGATGACACTTTCAATTTTGGTGGACAGGCATTTTCTGAGGAAAATGTCACCTTAACCCATTCTGTTTGGGGTTTCATGTCTCTTACAGCTCAAACTACAACAGTTACTTGCTATGAAACTGAACTTATAGTATATACTCAGAAATGCAGGGTCTTTTTCCATGAAAGTAGTCAGACTGATGGCTATAAATAAGAGCATTAGGATCTGACCTGTTCCTCCCAAACAAGAAGGAAAAAAACCCAAACTGTCCCAGCAGATGGACTTGAGTCTCATTTAGAATCCTATTTCGGGACGTAATTACAACAAATAACATTAGTAAATGCACTGTTAAGCAATTTCTGTTTTAATATGCTAACCAGACCAGTGTCCTCTATGAGACATGGAGAGTCAAGGTTTTTTTAGTAGTCCAGGCTACTAAATGGAAACACACAAAGAAATCTTTTTGTGTTTTGTCAACAAAAAAGAAGTCAAATAAAAGGAAATATAAACAAGACATCTTAAACACTCATGACATATATGGTAAGCCAAAAATTACCTTAGTCCCACCACATGGACAAATTCACCCTAGTCCTGCGTTAGTCCCACTAGGTAGAATTTGCAGGATTTGTACATACCTCCTAAACACAAGTCATGCTACTTATTTGACAGGAATGCCAGTAACCATATTTAATTCTCTAATTGGAAAGTAGAAAGCGGACCATTTTTTGCAGAGGAATTCTGCTCCAGTCAGGAAGAATTTACAGACACCTCTGCTGTCCATAAGATGCCACCTTATTTATACTTCTAACATTTCTGGTTACAATCCCCTTGCCAATAGGAATTCCTCAAACCAAGAAAATCTGGAGTGCTTTAGACAGAAGCTGTACAGAGAACACAGTCTATTTTAATCCGTGACTTCTGATTTAAATCAATTTCCTAAAAATGGTGTTTAACTCCTGTAATGCTGGATGAATCAAACATGTTTCCTCAGTTTATCATGAAATGCTGCTGCTGGAGACGCTGCACACTTTCTGAGAGAGCTTCTTCACCAGGAAGTGTCAGATTATGAAAAGTGGAAAAGTGGATTATGAAAAGTGGAACTTTGATTGGATGGAAAAGAAAGACAAGAAGGTGCCATTTACATTAAACTTTCAGTTTCTTATAGAAAGAGCAGGAGAGAGGAAAGAGTCAGATGAAGGCACACATAATTTAGGGGCCTAAGCTGTTCTCAAGTCCCCATCTCCTGACCCCCTTACAATCGCAGGGAAGAGATACATTCTTAAACTGGTTACTCCAGAATCCACAGCCCCCTCCGCAAGGTACAGTGACTTAAACTCATATTATACATCTGCAGTTCAAGGTTGTGAATGTCCACAGCACAGCCCCTGGAGTCACAGCCAAGAGTTACACCCTGCTCTCCCAGACCTCTGGTGAACACTGAACACTGTAACCATTGCGGTATTCACTATTCTAACAGGACAAAAGAAATAAGGATACAGAGAAATTTCTCACCCTAGTGCAAAGTCACCTCCCTGCCTAGATTTTACATGTGCCTTTGCAAATCTCTGGAAGCTTTCCAGCTTCTGGGTAGATAGATTTCAGTAACAGAGATCTGACACGGACACGCAGGACATTTCTGTTGCCTGACATACTCTCTGAAACTCGTTTCTGAGCCAGTATCTTAGTCATCTTTGCAAAGTATGATATCTAACAGTAAGAATATGGATTTACTTATTGCCATAGCACATCTCAGAGTTTTGGTTTTAATTTATTGACACAAATTCCCTCCACTCCCATCCTGAAGGATGCTAAAAGCAGCAGGAAGGCAGGATATTCAGGCTAGCACTGACTTTGCCTTACTGAAGCCAGGCAGATACCCTTTAGGAAGGGCTCATAATGATGGAAAAATACTGTGTGAGAAGGACCTAATCACTGTTTCTGAATGCAATGGTCTTTCTCCTCTTCCCATTCAAATTAAGACTCCTTCCCCAAACAAGTAGAGGCCCAAGCTCCTTCCTAGTTTTATAATGTGAAGATTTCCAAGTCCACAAAGGTGCAAAACACTTGGGAAAGGAGATGAATGGAGATTAGATCTTTCACCTGTATGTAAATAAGGAACAGCCTTTCAACATGAAGCAACATCTGCCAGGTGAACTATTTATTTTTGCCATCTAACAACATTAGATCTGCCCGTACAGGCACAGAACCCTTCTCGTCATCGTGATCAGATTGCACTGCAGTTAGACCAAAGCTAGAAAAAGAGTTGTTAGTTAGATTAAAGAGAATATGTGGAATCAGAGTATGTGGTGAACTCATTCATCACTTGGACTCATAGAAAAAGGTGCTCTGAGCTGTTCTAAAACATGTTGCAACCCGGTGATTAACTCCCATGTCAGAACCTTGACAGATGGTTTCTGAGCACCTGATTCTAGGGCAGCAGCAATCATCTGTTGGAGCTTCAAATCCTGTCCTGAGCCTCCCTCAGAATACTTATTAAAAAAATAAATTTCTCAAATACAGTATAGCTCATTATTATTTCCTTTTTTCC
>VYXH01009021.1:392924-432420 GCA_013397275.1 Burhinus bistriatus
AAAAAAACTGTAAATCTACACGCAGCAGTACAGGTTACAGCTTTGTTTGCCTGCAGTGTTCAGCATGGCTCTGCAAGCTTCATTAACTGTTTTGAATAGTTATATTTTGATGCCTGATTGCATGTTCGGAATACCTAATGGCTGCAAAGTAATTTTTCACTGTAATGCTAGATTCATCAAGAACTCAATCATCAGCTAGATGGGACGTCGTATGCACACAGAGAAGAGAATGTGGATTTGCAATTTTGTTCAAGAAGTGTTAACGCAGAAACTACAAAAAACATTAGTGACCCCTAAGCTAAGAGTAAACAAATACCAGGGACATTGAAGACATTGCACTTCCATATGACTTTATCACCTTGTAAATCTCATTTTGCAGTGCCAGGACAGAGGAAGCTTGTGGCTCGCTTTTGTAAAATAGCTTCGATACTTCCTTGTTAAGGTTCCATCATTTTGAATACAATTATAGAAGAAGAGAAACAGACTCAGCAGCTCCACTAATTTTTCTCCCCCTTCTGGGTGCTCAGAAATAATTTGCCTTTTATTTGCCTTTTTACCCTTGATGCTGGCCTCAAAGACGACCCTCCTGACCCTTCGCGCAATTCCCTGGGTGCCACATTGGACAAGACCAGGGACAGAGCAGTGAGCAAAAAATGCTCCATTCCATTTTTCTCAGAAACACTCCACCAGACAGAGGGCTACTGAATCATTTATCAGTTTGCCTCTTTCCATTTGCTCTTCTTAATGTCTTTAGCAGAGAGCTTTCAATGCTACACGTCAAGTGATTTTTTTTTATCTGTAACCGTTTCTGATACCACTCCCCCAAACATTGCATCCTAATTAGAATACAATTACACCATGGTAAATGACAGCTAGATGTGGCCTGCTATTATTAACAATAAACATTAGCAAGCTTTTCTGAAGATAAAAGGCAAATGGGTATGGAATCAGGAAGAGTGAAGGATAATTCACCTAGTAGCTTGAACACTTTTCCAAAATCTAATGGGATTTATCTAAATAACCCCAGAATGTGTTGTGCTTACACAATCACAATAAAAAGGCAACACTCAGATACGGTTTTAAAAGTACAAAATATTATGCAATAATAAAATATCAGTATTTTAATTCTGAGTGACTGAGGGACACAATAAATGAAAAAAAGGCTCATGACTTAACCAGTAAGTCAATTCTAAGGATAGCTCCAATCCACAGTCCCTATTTAATTTACTAACAGGACTTTCTCAAAAGTATGTGGGTGCCAAAGATTAAATAAACTTCTCTGTGTGTAGATATTTTAAAATTTCAGCTTGTATTATTACACTTCCTTTTTGCAGCCCAGAATAATTATACCCATCTACAGAAGAACTTTAAAATCCAACTGAATAAACATATGTGCAATGCACCATTAGAGTACTCTCCATCATGTAATAGCATAATGTAGTTTTTGAAATGGATCTGTAGAAAGGATTCATTAAGATAAAGTCCCAGCATCCCACCTGAGGCCAATAAAAATTCTGTGCAAACCTCTTCAAATTAAATTTTCTTCTTGAGCATATCCTGTCTAATTATGTTTAGTATTATCCTCCTTAAGGAATTCTGATTCATCAGTGCTATTAAGGGAGGGAAAAGGAAAACCAGATGCTGTGGACCGGATACCCAGCTGGTAAGAAATCAGTATAGTTTCACAGAAGCCAAAAGAGCTACAGTGATTTATATCAGCTACGGGTTTGGTATATACATAGGAACACACATGTGGACAGATGTACAGAGAATTATATAAATATCTGAAGTTACACCAGCAGAAATGTAAGTCTGTGGAGTTACACCACCAGAGAATTTGACCCAAAAGCTCTAATAAGCTGAAGTTTATAAAAGAGCCACAGCTGTGTTGAGATTTCTTGTCTTTCACTCTCTAGAACTGAAAATAAATGTAAGAAACAGAAGTGCTCTAATTAGACATTTGGCTTTAAAAATCAAGAAGACAGCCAGTTAATGTCTAGGCACTTTTTTGTTCTTGGGAGTTAGACTAACAAAGATATCATAATTACAATCATACTACATACAGATGAAGTGCACAGCGAATACTGGTAAACCAAGTTGAAGGATTGAATTTGATTCCTGCTAAGTTGTTTCAATTTTAGTCTTTAATGAATACCCCTTTTTTTTTCTTTATTGTAATCCATACAGTAAGTACAAATTTAGACTGAGATTTCCAAATGCATCTAAACAAGCTGCAAGCTGAACATGAAATTTCTGGGCAGGGCCCGTGTTCTTCTATTCCGCTGAAATTCATAGGTTAGCACCCATCTACAGCCACACAGCTGCCTACAACATGGGCTGAAAAGGTACCGTGCAGGACACTTACTGGCTGTCTTGGTTTCCATGAGCCACACCAGTCGCCCTGCAAGTTCCACCTTTTGGCTCTTCTCACCTGCACCCATCTGCAACCCAAACACCTCTGCACCCCACCTCACCTCCCCGTTTGTGAGACCCTGTGGACTTCAGGCTGGAAGAGAAGAGGGAAGAGAACGTATGGCTACAAGGCGCCCACCTTTTTTGCCTTTGCCAAATAACAGTATATGTGAGGGTGTAGTATAAGACCTATTCTACAACACCTCTCCCTCTCCAGCACCTATTCTGTGTTCTGAAGGGGGCTTTATCTTTCGCCAGACTTTTAATTTGGGACTGCAGTCAGCCTTCTGAAAGTTGAACGGATCCTCCTCAGGAATTACTCTTGGGTATCATAGCCTGAGCCCAGCTCTGTCAGATGGAGGGTACCTTAAAAGAAAACTGAAGTGGAGCAGGGTTGCTTTCCTCTTTCAGATAAGAAATATTTTGTCCAGCAGCTCAGTGAGCGCAGCACGCACACGGGAGGCAGCAAACCCAGGTTACATTTCCTTTCCATGGAGGGAAAGCAATTGCCTGTCCAGCTGCTGGCAGCTGCGTGCTGCCTCTGTGCTGCTTAAGATGCCCCACATTGTGCAGAGCACTTCGAGGCTTCCTAGTGTGGAGAGACAGACCCGAGCAAGCACGACCACCTTGCTTGGAGGGACATGGCTGCACTTCAACTCCTCTGCCAGGGAGTGGTTTCCTTACAGGAATCAATCCTTGAGTGAAAGAGCTAATTAAACATGAAGGCAAGGACTTCAGGCTGCTCAAATCTTTCATACATAGAAGCACCTAACAGCAGGCACAGAGAGTCCCTACATTTCACTGAGCTGTTTATCGCAATAATTAGGCCATTTCTTATGAGAAATACAGATTTGATGCCCTGCTGCATAAGTGACAAATCTCCAGCTCCCATGTTCTGGATATGTGTTCTAAACACTGATTTATCAGATAAGCAGAGAAGGTAGCAACACCAACTCCTCCACATCAGAGTCTGAAAACAAGACAGATATCATCTTGGCATCTGACCAAAAGTTTGATGCAGTAGAAGCATCCAGAAAATGCTCATTATACCGAGCTCCTCTCACAAAACAGCCCACTTTATGGATTCCTGCAGGGCACAATCCTGAATGATGTTTATGCCTACCAAGAGCAAGGAACTTCTGTGATTACTCAGAAGCAGAACATAATGTACCTCAAATCTTTGTTGACAAGATCTGCCTTCTGATCTAGGTCATTCTGGAGTTAGCTGGCAGCTGAGAAAGTTCTGAGGCCTCGACTTAAGGTGCCTAACCCCTCCCTGACTCCAACTGCTTTCTGATTTCTGGTTTTACGTCTTATGCTATGCTTTCACACATACTGTTATTTTGTAGGTGTCTCTCATATGGGTAATAGAAATTTTAGCCCATAAATTACTTCACATTCGGATCCAAATTCTCTTCAAGACCTTTCAGGACCTTCTAATTGCTCTGCAGATAGCTTTTAACCTCCAAAGTACTTATAATTATAATTATTAAACTATAAATAATTTGAAAAGAAAGGCCCAGAGTAAATGGTGCTGGTTTTGCAAGAGGTATAATTTTACTTGGAGGTAGGAATTGGAATGATTTGATAAGTGCATTAAAACATAACTGTAATTCATGTCCTTGGCTCTGGAGATACTCCCATAGCTACTACTAAAACTTTATCAACAGGTCACAGTTGACACCCTTATATATCTTATATAAGTTATTCTTGCGTGATAGTTTAGGCTCCCTCTCTGGTAGCAAAAGCATTTGGTTGCATGGTAGGATGTGTTATTTGGTATTTGAGTTCACTATACAAATATTCGAGAAATACACATCTCCAAATACAGATGTAATTTCCTGAAATAATGCCTACAGGGAAGATGCCTTAATGGCTTCTTCCATACCATACCATCAATTACACTGATTGAGATATTTACTGATGTGAACACAAACATATTAGGTCTTTTGCAGTAGTTCACTCATCATTAAAAAGGAAGCCCAGCCATAACTATGTCCTGGGCTCATGCTGAAAACACAGCACATCTCTGAAAGATAATAGCAGCAGTGTTAGTGGACATTAAAGGGGAGGTGTTTCTAGGGTATTTTGGAGGATGATAATATTGCTATGCCTTAAAAGGGAAAGCATACAGTGGCAGCTTCACAGAGTCAGATGCAACTATTTGGGACCAAAAGCAATTATTCTACCTCTTAGCTTTCCTTCACCCTTACACGTTTTCTCACCAGACTGGTAAACTATCTCCAAATGAACCTGCCCTCTGCTTCTCTAGTGCCCCGCAGTGACTGACTTTAAGCAATTAAAGGTTTTTAGAGCAGATGGTCTTTTCTTACCTCTGCCCCCATAGCCATGGGGCTCCTGAAACGGGACACCCATGGCAGCACCTGTGCAATTGATGCCTCGCGTCCCCCTGGCAGAGAAGATCTCATTTAAGATTTTTCTGCAGAACAGCTTGTACAACAAATAGCTTTTAGCATATACAATTTGCAAAGTTGCCAGTTTATCATGAATAGAGCTATTTGTAGTCTAGTCATATCATAAAATCTTGTTAAAAGAAACAACACAAAGAGACTGCTCACTTTTCAGTTATGGTGCTTTTGAATTAATTTGAATCCAGATTGCCTCATGAGTATTGTTTGTTCCAATATGAAACAGTTTATGGTGATAAATTGCAGCAGCGTCACTTGAGAGCTGCCTGGTACAGTATACGGCGGCAGAAGTTGAGTCAGCTTTCATACTAAGTATATACTGTAGCTAAAGCGCACAAACATTTTGTGGTTTGGAGGACAGTTAACTGAGCAAGTCAGTGAAACCAGAGTATTTTATGGCACATGCAGATTTTGGGTAATGTTAGGGCTTGTAGGGGTGAAACCAACCAAAGCAAATAGTGAAAATCTAGTAGCCTGCCTTCCATCTAAGCCCTCCTGTCACCCTCAGCCAGGTATTTACTTTTGAGTGTTGAATAATGATCTACAGAGACTGACACTGGGTCGCTCTAGCTATATTTTCAGTGCTGAGCCATTTAACACATATGAATTCTTCATCTAGCTCTAAATTTACTGTTACAGCAGATGTTGGAGTCAAATCTCATTAGTAAGATTTCATTAATCTGCAGAATAATGACAAAACATGTCGGCACCCTCTCAGTCATAACCTTAATTAAGACTAAGCAGGGTATGTTGTGCGACATACCACCCTGTGAATGCATGCTGTCACGTGAATAGTCAAGAGCCCAATTCAGAGAGGGGAGAGCAAATTTTTGCCATTCTCACTGAAATCATCAGGGGTTCAAGAACTGTCGGACCAGGTGCTTACCACTGTGCGATTCAGTAGCTTACAACATTTTCTGTAGCCAGTGAGGGGAAGAGGCAGCAGTTCTCTAACTCAGCCAACATACAGGTATCTATAGCCTTATGACAAGTATTTAAGGTCTTGCCTGGCACTGCTTAGACCCTGTCACAGGGCAGAAGAGTCACAGCTGGTACCTCACACTTAAAATATTTTTTCACATTTAATGAAATTAATGAATTTGATGAGGCACTAGGCTAAATTAATCTCTAGTGCCCTTCCATCAAATGCAACTGAGTTAAACAGGGATTAATTGAGGCCCATGCAATTACCTCTTAATTAACCCTGAAGGGTCGGGATTAACCCTGCTGTTCAGGGTTAGAAACGAGTGTGTTTGTCATGGGAACTCCCATACCGTTGGCATCACAAAGTTAACATTGACCAAAATGTCTGTGCCAAATCACATCTGAGAGAACGAAGCAGATTGGTCTTGCCCCCCCCCCCACCCCCCCTCCAGCCCCAACATTTTGCAGGGCTGCTTCTATTAGGAGAAATCAGGGGTGGAATCAGGAATGCCTTTCCTGCAATCTCATCTGTTAACATAAAGCCCTGAATACATGCACAGCAGGAAGGCAGACAGCAGGAAATAGTCCCTTTCCTTCCACTTCCGAGCACATTTTCAAACACTGTCTTACCCAAAATCTTGCTATGGTCTTTCCTTAAAGATGGTGGCAATGTTTTACTCCTGGGCTTGGTTTACTAGCTGCATTCTCTCCCTGTTTTTCCAAGTATGTCTGCATTGCAATCTGGGGAGGTAAGCAGAAGTGCTTGAATTAGCAAGGATGACAACAGCAGAAACAGCATTGAGCAGAGCCTTGCCTACTTTTCTACCTGCCAGCGGCAGTTACTATGTGCAAAGATCAAAATTGCTGTAACTGCTGCCGTGCAACTTAGTCTTAGGTGTCTGCAGAGACTCCACCACACATACGCACATTTCTACTCCTCCTGTTTCCTCCCACACACGCAGAGATGATGAAATTGTTCCTTCACCCATTTGATTTGTATTCAGGGACTCAAGAAACAGCCTTCAACCTTTCAAGGCCATTCGCTAGCCTGTGTTACACACAGTCTGATTGTCAAGTACTGTCTGGCTTTCTCTTGGGCTGCTGATCATGAAACTGGAAGGCATTTGGTTGTCCATCAGTTGATCTGAATGAAAGCAGCTGTTGTAGCAAAAACATTTCAATAAAGCTACACTACTGGCCAGCCTTTAGCATAGCCCCATTCATAGATTACCACAGGGTGCTGTAGATACCATTTTTACATGCTTCACATTATGATTACAGAAGTGGGTTACAAACAACATTTAATGAAACAGAAGTTTAAAGGAAGACTGTTGTACTAAACAAGCATGCATGGCTATCCTGCAGTTTGGTACTGTGAGGCTCTGAAAATGAAAAAAAAACCATATTGTCCATGCAAAGAAGAAATAGAAAAGGTGCAGCTCTCACTCTGCTCTTCTGTGGACATCTCATCATTTGACTTGCATCTTGAAACAAACAGGAAAGCAGTCTCTAGGGCTCAAATGCATCTTCTTATAGATCCAAGACTAAGATGTCAAACACAAATGAGTGTTTCTGCAAGAGCTTATCCAGCCATCAGCTCTTTAACCGAACAGGACTCCCTTTCAAACTAGCAACACAGACTAAAATAATCTGGTTTATTTGTGTGAGAACACTCAATGTGACCACTGATGTTTCTTTAACGTGAAGCCAGAGGAACATCTTTCCCTGACACAGAACTGCTGCTTTACACTTGTCTTTAAGCGATGAAGATATCCAGGAAAACTGAGTTTGTGCTAAACCATATGAAAGCAGGCCAAGAAAAATCTTGGTAAGGATTTGACTCAACAGACAAGGGGAAGGAAGTGGGAGACAAACCAATCCTTTTATGCTGCCCTCTCTTTACTTCAACTTCTAAAGTTATAGCAATATCAAGCTAACATATTTCCATCTTTTCCCAGGAGGAAGACGAGTAGCTACAGCCTGCTTGCCTCTTTTTAAATTAAAACTTTCAATACACAGGAGCACAGCGTAGCTCAAAGATTTGCTACAGCATCCTGCAACAGTTGGTGAAATTGCTCAATTTAGAGTTCGTGCTGACCCAGATTCCACACTAGTTTAAGAGTAACAATTTGTACCCTAATTGCCAGATATATTAACACCTATAGAAAATGAACGTAACTTGACAAAACCCTTTACTGAAGCTGAATTGTTATCAGCATGTAAAGGATACCAAGAATATATTATCATGTTGACTCTGGGTCATGCCAGACTCACTTCAGGCTTCAAAGGAAATAGTTTTGCATTATAGAAAGCCACTATAATGTGATTAAAATGCACTACACAACTCACCATCTTCGAGATCTATACATACATGAAGTAAATATACATGGAAGTTTTTCCTCAACATTTTTAATCATCTGTAGTAATTAATGATATGTGTTAATACCAAACTATACTGAAGTTTAAAAAACTTCGCTCATCATGAATGCAAAAAATCACACAGAAATTTCTAAAGTATATTTTGCATTTGCTTGCAGAAGCAACTTATAAACCATATCCATACGAGAAGTAAATAAATATCTTCTTTTGCCAACACAAATTTTGTACCTTCCACCCATAAGTCAGTGGTAGAATTTTTGCTGACAAAACCAATGAAAACTATACACTCATCAGCAGGGATCTGAAAATTTTGCAAAAGTGTTGATATATTTTCTATTTCAGACTAAGAAACAAAGTGAAAAAAGAACTGGATTTTTTTTCCTCCCCCAAATGGCAGGGTTCAGAGGGAGCAACATACATGTATATGTACACGCAGACAAGCTTCCTATCCTTGATTCAGTGGATCCTTCACTGCAGAAAACTACAGTTTATTTTCTGAAACTACTTTCACAAAGGAAGTAATTGATTGACCTTGCTAAGGGATTTAAAGATGTAGGTGAAGGTCAATGGTCCTTGTGCTGTTGAAATATTTTATTAGGTTTGTACATGCACCTTTAGGTGCTTACATATTTATTTAAAACAAAAACCAACTGCTCATCCTGGCCCAGCAGGAATTATACAGACCACAAGTTAAACACTTTTACATTGTTCCTAGCCTTCCTTTGGCAATAAGGTCCTAGCTTGTTACAAGTCCTCTACTTAGGTCTATAGGTCTCTGCCAATGCATTCACCCGTTCCTGCAAAAGATATTAAAGAACCAGAACCACACATTTAAAAAAAAGAAGTGCAAATAAATAATGACTATATGTAATTTCCTGTAGTCACACCTACCCATTTTCCCCCATGAATCCCATTTCTAGGACAGCCCCACAAAGGAGCTAGGGAGGGAGGCAAGCTTTAGACCTAGAGCTTGTCAGCTTCCTCCGCTGTCAGATGGACGCACTGGGACTCCTTCATCCAAGAAGCAGAGAAAGTTTTGCAATAATGCAGATAGTTTACTTCCTAGAAGTCCGATTTATGCTGGAAGGCAAGGAAAGCTTGATCAGGAACACTTAAATACTGTTTACAGTATTGCAATTGTAGTAAGGGAAAAAACATAGAAGAAAAAACTCTAAGCAATCAAATAGGAAATGCCGAGTTGGATCAGTCCATTGGTCTATCTAGTTTGGTAACCAACCTTTCCCAGGCTGTATTGGTCAAGAAGGGCGATCTGTCAAAGAGAAAATAACAGATGCTTACAGAGTGAAAGAAGCGATGCTACAAACAGAAGTCAAATACAAAATAATTACTTTTAGACCAGAGCTACATGGTCTTATAAAATTGAAAGGGTCAGACCAGAACAAGTGTATTAGAGGGAAAAATCCACTATAACCCAAAATCAAACAGACCAGAAGTCACAAAAGCACTCATTTTTCCCGAAATAGTTACCTTTGTATATTATAAGCATCTAAATGAAGCTAAACCATGAGGTATCTTCCACATGTGTGCATCAGTTGGTGATTTGTCCTACGCCCAGTTCAGATCAGGGATAAGAACTGATAAGAATTAAAGGTAAACCATCGCTTAGGGAAGTAACAGTCTATAACATTGTTTTTGGCCTCCTTGGGAGAAGCAAATGGAGAAAGGGGCAAGGGAGTATGACATGGGTTTAGTTTATACAAAATATAAAACATGGCTAATGGATCACACAGAATGACACCCTGGTCTGGAGCCCTTACTCCCTGGTATATCGCTACCAATACAAAATGGAGCAGAGATAACAGCTAGGAATGTCATCCCAACACCAGAATCCCCTCATGGATAAGGGACTCCTGAAAAAGAGATACAGGTTGCAGAGATGACGAACCAAAACTGGGTTTTACACGTTGTCACTGAGGGTCCTGAGCCAGGGCATAGCAAGGGGAACATAGGAAAGCACTTCTCACCCAGTAGCCACCTTGCGAAAAACAACG
This sequence comes from Burhinus bistriatus, assembly GCA_013397275.1. Taxonomy (NCBI): domain Eukaryota; kingdom Metazoa; phylum Chordata; class Aves; order Charadriiformes; family Burhinidae; genus Burhinus; species Burhinus bistriatus. The sequence continues at coordinate 403,081 of VYXH01009021.1, forward strand.
GGTTCCACTCCAGATTGATTCCTAGGGCATCTTGAAACAAGTATCAAGATTTGTTTGCAAATTGTATGTTCTTCATAGCACGTTAAGAAGTACTAACTACCTAATTGCTGCCATGATGCTTTCAACAGATGAACTTTTTCCTCCCATTTCAGTTAGCCTTTTCTATTGCGTTGTTACCCTATTAACCATTCAACAAACATTGCACATTGAGTAGTAGTCCTTGAAGCAGAAATATGGACAGAGAATTTACCATTGAGTAATGGATCATGCTGCATAAGTAGGTGTCATGGTCACAGCAACAGTCAAATCAGGGACCTCTCCGTTGCCCTTCACAAACCTATAGAGAGATAGCTATGAGAAATGCATAGGTTATGCTGTTACGCTCTCTAGTACAAGCATTAGGGAGAGACCGTCTTATGTGGAAAGCTGACACCTTCCCGACCCCTCCCTCCCCAGGATAGTACATTTGCAATTACTTTTTTCTAAAGTGTTCTGTGCTCAAAACTTTATTTTAATTTTTAGTTACCCTGCCATCCTCTTTGCCCACAATGCCCACGTGATTACCAGCAACTGAGTCACCATCATGCTGTAACACTGACACTCAGTAAGAGATATAGACGATACTAACAGTTTTAAAACAAATTGAGGAAGAGATTCAGACTAAATGGTGGAGGAGGGGAGCTAGCAACACTGAGGTAAGAAACCATCTTCATTTATTAAGCTTCCCATTTGAGTCCTGTGGCAAACACATACAGCCAACATCACTCAAACTAAGATGTACAAATTATATGGCTCTGAAATAATAAAAATAATAGAGCAAGAGGCAGAAAATGCCATAAACAGAGGCTTTGGATTACACATTATTGTAATTGTTACTAAGCACAACCTCTTTGCAAAATGAGTGTACGGTTCTTGTACCCAAAACATTAGTAAACCCATAGACCATAAGAGAAAAGAGTAGCTTTTAAAAACCCTGCCCTACAGTTTCAGCCAAAAAATTGTCTAATAAAATTGCAAATATTTTGCATGGTCCTTGCAACACAGCTGCCAGCTTGAGAGGCAGATGTGCTGGAGAGGTCAGGAAAGCATCCACCCAGCCTCACCATCCTCAAGCTTTCCCACCAGCTTGGCCACTACAGAAGTCAAACAAGGGGCCAAAAGTTGCACTGCTACCAACTACAGTTTGAAAGAAAGTGGTGGCCCTGAGTAAAATTCCAAGCAGCTCTGTCCTGTCATTGCATATTGGGTGATCTTGGGGAACACCTACTTGACCGACACACACACACACATCCAAAAAGACATGAGCGGAGAAATCATTTCACCTTCACACCCTTAATGGGTTTCAGCAAGAGGACAGTGAGCCGCTTAGTCCTGGTCTGGACTGAGATAATTCATTGAATTCAGAGAGGCACAACTCTGTCCCTCATGGATGCTTTTGTAAATCAAAATGAAGTAAGTCAAAAGTACCTACACAACCGAGCAGCTGCTGAGTAGTAGCTGTCAGAAACACTGTTTCTGAATTCAGACACCTCACTTACACCTAAGAATGTTTTTCCAGAGAGCAGCATCACATAGGAAGGTGCACGTAGCATCAAACTACTAAAAAAAATCCTCTACTTCTGCATTTGGTCAGGGTAACAGCAAGTTTTCCTGTGCCAGGCCAGGCAGACCCATTATGCCAGGGGATGGAAAGCAAGCCTGACCCCAGCTCTGCCAATTAATGAGTTACTGCATCTTTGCCCATCTCTTTTGTTGGCTGCTGAAAGTTGATACAAGCCTCCTAACTCCAGTCACGTGCTGTGGAGCCATGTAAAATCGTGGCAAAATCTGATCCTCAAATAGAAGTGGGCCATGCTAATTAAATCAAAAGAAACATAGCAACTGAGGAAAACAAAGTCCTGTGTGATAAACATCAGCCCTTTGATCCTCTGGTTTCTGTAATGGTTGGAAATTAGGGTGGGCTGTCTGGATTTCAGCTAAACATATTAAAGGATCTGTTAAATCTTTCCGTTACTGCCTAAGAATATCCTTACAAGCCTACTGGGTCTATTAAGTATAAGTGGAAAAGATTGGCTGTGCATGCAGTTAGTGCCTGTCTCGAGCTGCTGTGTGCTGGTGGTAACTGTGTGTGTAACCATAGAAGAGAAAGCATGGAGACAGAATAGGGATTAGATATTTAGGATTACAGAGGGACACAGGGAGCGGATGACCACAGGAGTCAGATGACAGGGATAGAGACAGAAAGCTCAGCAGAGGGAGCCTTCTAAGAGACAAGATGACATCAAGACTGACAGAGTGACCAAAAGCAGCAGTGGTGCACTAGGAAGAGCCGTGGTGCACTAGCAAGAGCCAGTGAAGAGGAACAGCTGAAAATGGGAATTATGAAGAGAGAAAATTAGATACTCTTAAGAGGAAGAAACTACACAAGAGAAATTGCATCCCATGGAATGAAAAAATATTTTTTAAATGTTGGATGTACATCTTTTCATGTATTTCAAAACACATGAAATGTAACACATTCATGCATTTCATAGGAGCAAAATCCAAACCCAACAAATACCATCAGGTTTGTGAAGGAAACTGAAAGAGAGACAAACATCACACTCCTTTGCCAAGCAGTTAACAGGGAACAGAGTTAAAGCCAACATAGATACTGACTGGCCAAGGTGCTACGATTTTTGAAGTGGAAAGGGAGGAGTTTGGATCATTCATGTGTCTTTCCTTTGTAAGTGGAAAAACAGAGATGATGGGGAAAGGGCAGAACAATGCAGCAACAGCTATTTTATCCTCACTGTTCAGTTTTACCGTGTTATAGTCAGAGTGGGCAGATAAGGACAGCCTAGAAACATCAGCAATGTTTTTTGACACTAAGCCCAGTTAGAACTGCACCTCCTGTAGCCAAAGGAGGAAAACAACCTGTTTACATTTGAAGTTCTTGAATAGCCAAGCCCTTTACTGTACATGTAGCTCATCAACATCATAACACCTTTCTAATGTCTCTCACAATAAAACAGCACAAACCCACTCCTTATTCCAGCGGCTGCATGCCAAACCAGAGGCTGCAGAGCCTCCTCCCCTCTCTGCTCTGGGCTGCTCCCCGCTCCCCTCCTCCATCTGAGGCAGATCCTGTGCAGTCATTCAATTCCAGCCTTATCTATTCCCAATTACACATGGATTAAACTCAATGTAGCGGTTTTATTACATGTGCAAATCCACTGCTGTTTAATCTTGCCAGTGCTGTGTTTGGTTTTGATATATTCAGACTGGTTTGCCTCTCAGCAGCAGGCTGAAGAATATTAAACACTTCGATGCACAGTTACTCACACACACTTTCATGTGTGTTATTTATTTGCATTCTGTGACTATTAAAAGCAGGCATTTCCAAACCACACAGGGCAGACAAAACAACAGCAAGAAGGTGCTGCAGTGAAGGGGAGCTTGAAGTCCTCAGCTAAAATGCTTCAGAAGTATGAGGTGATTCAGTGTTGGGAGACAGCAGCCCAAGGAGACGATGTATCAATGGAAAACAAACAAACTAACAAAAAAAACCCCAAACCCCAGATTGTCACCTTTCAAGCTGTTCACTCAAATGCTATTGTAACCCTCAGCAACTCTACCCACTAACACCCAAGTGCTAATGCAGTATATACAACAAAGCAGAATGATGACAGAAGAGATGCAGAGTTTCTTTGTAATACTGTGTTCTGTGAAGAGCGTTGCAATGCCACGTTAACAAGCTACCAAGTGAGCAACACTTTGCTAACCATCCTCTGAGTGTACATCAACAGCTGATGAGCTGACTCTTCTTCATGAGCTGACTCACAGTAGGGGTGAGGGCCAAATTCTGTGCTTACATGCTAGACAAGACCGATCTACCTACCTACCTTCTAGTTCCTGAAGCTTTTGAAAATCAATGTCAAATTCAATGTCAAATTCAACTGTTCACTGCTCTTTCCTTCTGCCAGAAGACAGTCTCAAGTACTATGTGGGAATTTCTGCTAAGTGTAGTAGGGGGTTTTCCCCTTCAACCAGTCACACCTGCACTGCAAAAGAAAGGTCAGCACAGGATTCAACAATTTCCTCATTTCCTGAGGCAAGGTTTCACTCTCTTCCTCCTCTTTTCCCTGTAAAGAGAGTCATTCTCTTGCCAATGTTAGGCCCTGATTCTCTAAATTGACCTTCTGCATGTATCCCACGATGCACACAGAGTCCTGCTGGCATTAGTGCATTTACTTAAAGGCACTGGGCATGCACTAGGATGAGTACAAATAATAACGGACAACAGTGGGCAGAGGCAATTGGGAAAATAGTAGCAAGATAAAGTGAATATGCTTATTGTGAGGTTTCTTTTCCTCAGGGCAGGTAGAACATACTAGTAGTTTTGTTTCTTATACTTATTTCTTATAATCCTTGTGTTATAGTTTTTTTTAAAAAAAAAAAAAAAAACACAAAACAAACGGTTGAGGGTGTGCAACAACTGACCTTCATCTTTTTCAAGACCAACAACAATTCCTGCTTTGCAGTGTAACCTACCAAAAATTTCTGACAGCTTCTAACATCTGCCTATGGTGCTGAATGCTGTCATATCTTCACATTTAACAGATGGAGAAGTAAACATTATTATTGTCTATAATTAGACTGTAACCTGTTTGGGGCAGGGACTCCAGTTTTGTTCTGGGTTTGTCCATAACTGAGCAGGTGACTAAGGGGAACACAGAGGGTGTTTTGGGGGATTTGGTGACTATAAATAATGAGGTGAGAAGAGACTAAAACTGGAAAGTTTGCTGAAAGAATATACTTCATTGAACAATGAAGCCACAGGAACAACTGTCACTATAGAATTGGCAAGTGTCCTGAAACTGCCCATTCATAGTTTGCTAAGGTTTCCCTTAAAACTGTTATGTATAACTTCTCTGTAAGCTGGCTAAGTATCCTTTGTAGATACACCTATCCTCTCCAAGGATTCCTATATGTATTAACATCCTATTGGGAATTTTTTACTTTCCTGAGTATCACAGTATATATATAGCATACATAAACATAACACGTGTATAACCCTTCAGAATCCCAAAAGGGCAATAGGGCTGGAAAGGACCACCCAGTCACAACATTCAACTCTTTGCAACCACATAATAAATATTTAGCTCAGGAAAGCACACAAAGCATCCACTTCACACATACCCCCATATAACACAAGCAACAAACAAGAAAAAAAAAAACCAAAAACAAACAAAAAAAAAACCAAAAAACCCAAGAACAACTCTGCCACCCAGGAGCTATCATTACCTTAAAAGCCTAAAGGCCACCGCAAATGAAATACACCTCATGAACAAACCACTCCCCTGCAGTAGTAAGGAACATGTTGGAACTAGTTTAAGTACTGTGGCACCCTTCCAGTTCCAGGGCTCTTGCCTGGGGCACCATGGCACATGCAGCCTATTAAGCAAGAGCACCAGGGCCCCTTCCACCAATAGCTCCTTCTCCTTGCAGCACAGTCCACCACCACCCCTAAACACCAGCTGTCTGCACTTCCACATGTCAATTTGTTCACTACATCATATTTGGATAGGAGTTAAGACAGCCTTTTATCTCCCTGGCCTTCGGCTTTTTTTGCTTTGTCCAAGTTCCCATCCTTGTTCAGAAAAGTCAGCTGTTGAGTCCCTCAGCTCCTCTCCCTAGCCTGAGCCAGGAGACAAAACACCTCTACCACTCCCTCAACCCTTCCACTCAACCTCCCACCAGCTTCTCCAGCTTCCTCTTCCTTCATTGCTTCCATATGCTGCCCTACCCTGTTAATTTGGTTCAGCTGGGAAAAGTTGAACTTTCCTCACCTGGGACTCCAGGGGCTACATCCATAATTCCACACACCAACACATTTTCTGACAAGCTTGTGTGTTTACTGTTCCATACTTTCATGGTTAGCATGAGTACAGCAAGTGAGGACTTACATTCAGATGCCTGCATGTGGGATCAGACCATACTGACGTTAGAAGCCTGTACTGAAAAAGCTTATGAGGAAAAAAGGGCAATGGTGGAGACTCTCATTATAACAGCACAAAATCACTTCCGTTTGCCAAATTCTTGCCTGGTTGTAGTGGTTTTATTTTTTCTTAAATGTTTATTTATGCTATAATACTATTCTTTCATCTGTTGATTGCCTGTTTTTTCCATGTAAGACTCTCAAACCCTTTCTAAGTCAATGGTCCGGGTTCACAACTGGAATTAGAGCTCCTCAGCTTTCTGGAACTGTAACAGTGTACATCAGCTGACTAACTGGTTATTCATCTCCTGAGGCTGTTTTGAAAAATAGTATAAACAGGTATCCTCCCTGGCCTTCTCAGAAACATAGTTCTTATGGTAGTAAAGGCTAAACTCTCTCTTCTCCTGAGATGTGAATTTATTAATAAGGGGGGGGGGGGAAGCAGGGAGCCAATAAAGATCAGCTCAAATCTCTCAAGGTTTTACTGCTTATAAAATGTCTTTCCTCAAGTTTACTTGATCCAAGCCCTTGTCCTGAGAGAGTTGTTCCTACCACACTTATAATCATGTGGAATAATGAGTCCCTCATATTAGTGTATGTACAGAACATCCACAGTGCTTTCCCAGATTAATTGATATCTGCCAGCAGGATTGAAAAATCTGTTAATATCTTTAAAATAGAGGCTCTGTTTTTGCCAGAAACATTTTATTATGAATTGCTGAAGATAGCCCGTTTATCTGAGAACGATCTGCAGAAGTGACTGACTCTTTAATTGAGATGTTGGAAGGAGAAGGAAATGCCTCTCTGATCCATAGGAACCTTCTCTTTCTGAGGGAGATGCAAGTGAGACTGTCCCAACACAACCATGAGGACCAGGTAGCCCAGACAGACTATAGTAACCACACTGATTTTTAAATTAAAGTGTTTGCTTTGACTTTACCTAATAATACTTGTCCAAAAGCTGCCGCCTTCTCCACAGGAGAATCCCCATTCCAGTCATTGGGTACACTAATTGTAAACCTACAGAAGGATTTGAGCCTGGGCTAAGATATTCATCACCACCAGTTCTGCAGTATATTCATTAGGCAAATTTGCCTGTGTATGTATAATAATTATTTTTTAAAAGCCCACACAATACAATTTGGCTGCTGGAGAGAATTTGATAGTTTGGTGGTTTTTTTCCTGAGCTTTATTTTACTCATTTGTGCATTTCTTATTAAATATATCAAAAGTTCCTGAGGATGTTTGAATGGAAAAAGAGCTTCGCAAACTGAGCTTTGAAATGCAAAGTTGATCAGACCAAGGACATGACCTGGCAAAAGTACGAGATCTTGGCCTTACGCGAATTCAGTGGGAACTTTGAAGTGGATTTTCCTGGTGTATCTCATTTCACCCTGAATTCCTCTAATACCCTTTTGGTAGTTTGCTACTGAAGAAACCATTACGTTTCCTTACAATGTAGATCTACGTTGAGAGGTCTTTGTGTGGTGTCGACACAAACAACCAAAGAAGGAACTGTTACAGAAAAATGGAAAAAAAGATAGTTCTTTCACTCTTAAGAAGGGGGAAAAGTTGAAGGAAAGAGAAAACACTTAAATGCACAGCTCACTAAAAGATGTCTAGAGATCTTAATTCCTTTTGTAAAGAACTGCCTTGAAAATATGAAATACTGACTTAGCATGAGCTATTTTTAAGTAAAAGCAGCTGATTTTCCACTAATTATTAAAATTAAATATTACTAAAATATCCAAATAGACTAATTGAATATTTCCTGTGATAGGGAAGATTAGATAATACTTCATGGTATTTCAATAGGGTGAGGTGCTGAAATATTGCTGTGACCTTTCTCTCAGCATGGTTGTGTTGGTGCTTGAGTTTGATTTTTTCTTGAAACAAGAACCTGAAGGTCTGATGTAACTTAAGCTGACTTTTATTCCATCACACTGTTTGCAATTTGTTTCATGCAATTCTAAAACAATTTTTCCCTGCTCTTTTATAATTCATTTGCATATATCTTCACTCCTCCATTGCACCCATTTTTAAGTATTACAGGCTACCAGCAATAATAGCAGAAATTTCAAGGTGATCTCCCTAGAATTATTTTGTTATAAAAGAACAAGAAGGGATATGAACTTTTCCTCGTATTTCCACTCAAAATTCTAGTAATACTTAAGTAGTCTCCATCTTCACACCATGGCTTTCGTATTTATGAAGTTTTAGCTTAGTTAGCACTAAGTCTGGTACCCACAATTCTGTGGTGGGCCCTTGACTATGCACTGTAATGGATTTTTACAACTGTCACAGAGGGAGGATGGTGTCTCTGAAATTCAAGAATCTACCTCTATGACTATGTTAGTCGGGTAGTCTCTATAGACAACCACTGTAGAGAAATAGTCTCGTCTGAATAGTAATTTAGAGCAGAAGCTTAATATGGGGCAACAAAACTGCCCTTTAAGGACCCTTTCCCTCTCAGTATTGATTATACCAAGAGCACAGAGATAACTAACCTCCGAACTAAGGCGTATAAATTGGATGCCTGTAGCTGGCAGTTTGAATATCATGTCCTCTCCACCTCCAACCAAAGTCACCTTACTGGCAAATATGCCAGGGATATAACCATACCGTAGGGCTTGAAACTAAAATTTCAGTTGATTTTAAACTAGGTATTGTTGTATAAGCTGTGTGAAAGCTCTACGATGCTTTAATGATAGCTTGGGTAGGTCAGCAGTCATGTTCACTGGAGCGAACATAAATATGTACTAAGTCAAAAGCATTTATAGCCATAAAAAATATCTTGTTAAAACAACAACACCTGAAAATTTAAGGGCATTTTATTTTTTTTCACCTACAGCCACAGTTGAGGAAATAGCATCTTGGCAAAAATCAGCCAGTTGCTGAATGCAGGAGACACCACAGCTCCACGGCCTAAAGAGATCTTGTAGACAACAGTTACCAATGAACGAGTGGCAAGGTGGCACCCCTAAACTGTCTTCAAGAGACGAAAGGCCTCGTTCAAATCCAGTACTTGGATATGCAACATCTATAATTTCAGAGTATACTTTAGAGACTTTCTTCATTCCACATTGAAGGGTGAGAGCAGAATCCGCCACACAGAGTATTATAAAATAGTTTCCCAGTCTCTTCAAATTCCCCTTTACTTTCAGTCCTTTTTCTTGTTCTTGTCCTAATGCCAATTCTGGTGCATATGGTGAAAAATGATCCACCCCCTAAACAGACTTGTGTGACATAGCATTTGGACCACACATACTGTGAAACCAGTATAAAGTGAGGATCACATTACAGCCTCCTGCTTTAAGTCTAGTCTTTGCCTTCAAAACTGACTTGTTGCATCATTCTTAATCACCACCATGATAAACTGTGTCTGGGATCTTGACGGCCTTCTGATTTATGGCCTAATTTATCAGCTTTTGCCAGTACATTATGTCTTCTGTGTGTAAAACTCTCCTTCCACAGCAAGCTACCAGTGACAATTTACTCAAGAAATCCTGAAGGATGGGGGAAAATACATTGCCTTCCTATGTGAAATTGCATATTGCTGAAATGCTTGGGGCGGCATAGACACCTCATCCCCCAGGACTGCAATATATTTCTATGCACCCTTTGACCAGAGGGACCTGGATGGGCTTGAGAGGTGGGCCTGTGCAAACCTCATGAAGTTCAACAAGGTCAAGTGCAAGGTCCTGCATGTGGGTCGGGGCAATCCCAGGCACAAATACAGGCTGGGCAGAGAATGGATTGAGAGCAGCCCTGAGGAGAGGCACTTGGGGGTGTTGGTTGATAAGAAGCTCAATGTGAGCCAGCAATGTGCACTTGCAGCCTAGAAGGCCAAACGCATCCTGGGCTGCATCAAAAGAAGCGTGGCCAGCAGGTAGAGGGAGGTGATTCTCTCCCTCTGCTCTGCTCTCATGAGACCCCACCTGGAGTACTGCATCCAGCTCTGGAGCCCCAACATAAGAAGGACATGGACCTGTTGGAGAGGGTCCAAAGGAGGGCCACAAAGATGATTAGAGCGTTAGAGCATCTCTGCTATGAGGACAGGCTGAGAGAGTTGGGGTTGTTCAGCCTGGTGAAGCAAAGGCTCCGGGGAGACCTTATAGCAGCCTTCCAGCATCTGAAAGGGGCCTACAAGAAAGCTGGAGAGGGACTTTTTACAAGGGCATGTAGTGATAGGACAAGGAGCAATGGCTTCAAACTAGAAGAGGGTAGATTTACATTAGGCATTGGGAAGAAATTTTTCACTATGAAGGCGGTGAGGCACTGGAACAGGTTGCCCAGAGTTGTGGATGCCCCATCCCTGGAAGTGTTCAAGGCCAGGTTGGATGGGGCTTTGAGCAACCAGGTCTAGTGGGAGGTGTCCCTGCCCATGGCAGGGAGGTTGGAACTACACGATCTTTAAGGTCCCTTCCAACCTAAACCATTCTATGATTCTATGACAATGGTCAGGGTAGGCAAAGTTGTCCTTCACCAACCTGTGCAAGCAGCCTGGGGTAATGTGAGTAAAATGATGGTATAATGGGCATTGAGAAAGCAGATAGCTAAGAAAGAAGGCAGGCTATGTTTAAATTAAACCATAACGCTCTCTCTCTTTGGTTTTTAATACACTTTGGAGAAAAAAATATGTGTATTTGGTCAGGCTTTACAGGTGCTGTTCAGTCAATAGGCAAGAAAAAGATACATCATCCATGAAATTAATGGAAATATGTCCAATGAAGAGGAAGAGTTGAGTCGGGCACTAGTGTCTCTATCCCCAGTTCAAAGAAGCTCTAGAATTTACCGAGAACAATTTTTTAGAGACCCATAAGAAATAGGATCTTTTTCTTAAACACACAGTGGAAGAGGAGCAAAATCCCAAATCAAATAATGTCTTGAGCAACAACATAATCCCTGTTATTCTGATCAGAAAAACTGAGGGAAAAAGTTTTATCAAACTGCAGCAGCTCCTAGATAAGTGAATTCACATGAGGTCTATTACTCTGAGCAAAACCTAGAGCTGGTCTGATGTTACAGAGATGATTAATTGAATAATGTATTCAGTCACACCATCAAAATGTGTTAATATAATAAATGGAGAGTATTCAATCAGCTCCAGTAAACTCCAGTTAAAATAATCTTGGAAATGAAGAACTCTTTGCCAGAATGCTATTTAACAGAAAATTATTCACAGACAGTTTAACTGGCCCTGTACAGATGAACTTTTTCACACTTAACGTGGAATTAGAGGGAAAAAGATACTGGAGACTATAAAATTCTCTACTCTTTAATAATCTAATCAGAAATAATATTCTAGATCACAAAAAGAATGATGACATGCTTTCAGAAGTCAAAAAATGTTGGAAGACATAATAATAACAGGTATATATATGTAATTGAAAATTACATGTTATTTTGCATATCCTCACGTTCTCCTTCATCCTGACAATTTGCATGCAAATAAGGAATCTTTAAGTGCATTTTAATTACTACACTACCTTCAAAAATAAAGAATTTTAAAGATATATTTATTATTGTGTAGGGAAGGAAATGTTAATATGAACCAAATAATTGCTCTATTTGCATAGCGATAAGACACATTTGTAATAAAATCCTCTTATAAATATAAAGAAGGAACACAGAACACTACAGAGCTTGACAAGCAAAATAACAGAAAATGTCATCAAGAAAAGGTGTATTCATAGGTGAAAGACTTTCAGTACATTACTTTTCAACATATCTTTACTACTAATGTCAGAGTAACAGGTCGAGGCTTTAAAATATTCAGCATATGCCACGTTTATTAGGCAGAAAGAAAATGTAGATTGGGAAAAAAAAAAAAAAAGTCAGAAGTACCTGAACTTCTTGTGCTCCAGAAGATTTTCTTGTGATTAGAATTTTTTTAAAGCTGCTGAACCAATGTTTTAATTTAGCAAAGATAAATATCATTTCCTGTGTATGACCTTGAATTTTAACTCTCAGCCCAGAGGGAATATTTACAACCTGTAAACAGACTCTGATAATGGAAATTCTGACAAATCTCACCATTATGATGCTAGTTGCCTTCATCTTCCAATTTGTTCCTTTCTGTACCGTCTCCAAGACACAAATATCCACAGCTGACTAAAATCCTTGTCTTGAGTGTCTATCAGAATATCTCACACCTTTGCAGCATAAAAAACACAGGCGCACTTTTCATTCACTTCATTTTGGCTTTAGCTTAGTGTGTATAAGTCAGCTTGTATTAGGCCTGTATTCCATTTTGGGGCCTTTTACAAAGTAACTCATATTGGTGAAAATTAAGCACAAGATAGACTACTTCTACGTGAATGTAGACATCCCTACATTCCCTGGAGCAGGGTGCCTCCTCTTGCCAAGCTCTTGGGTACCTCCAGAGCACATGACTATATGCAGCATCAGGCACCTTCATGCTGAAAGCTGTTTCCACCAAGACTGTAGAATTCAAAAAGAGCTCTTCTGCTTGCTCTCACTGGCTTTCCTGTCTCATACTGCCACTGTAAGGCAGAAGGTTTCTCTTCCACTGTCTTTCAGAGCCCACACATCACTCTCTATGCACCACATTGACAGTATAGACAAGAAGCCGGAGACAAACACTGCAGTAGAGCACCCACTGGTGAGGCTGGTTTCAGGATAAGTAGAATTATAGAATTGTTTAGGTTGGAAAAGACCTTTAAGATCATGAAGTCCAACAGTTAACCTATCCCTGCCAAGTCCACCACTAAGCCATGTCCCTAAGCACCACATCTACACGTCTTTTAAATAACTCCAGGGATGGTGACTCAGCCACTTCCCTGGGCAACCTGTTCCAATGCTTCATGACCCTTTTGGTGAATATTTTTTTCCTAATATCCATCCTAAACCTCCCCTGGTGCAACTTGAATTCATTTCCTCTTGTCCTATGACTTGTTACTTGGGAGAAGAGACTGACCCTCACCTCGCTACAACCTCCTTTCAGGTAGCTGTAGAGAGCGATAAGGTCTCCCCTTATCCTCCTTTTCTCCAGACTAAACAACCCCTGTGTCTTCAGCCGCTTCTCATAAGACTTGTGCTCTAGACCCTTCACCAGCATTGTTGCTCTTCTTTGGATATGCTCCACCACCTCAAAGTCTGTCTTGTAGTGAGGGGCCCAAAACTCAACACAGTATTTGAGGTGGGGCCTCACCAGTGCAGAGTACAGGGGGACAATCGGTTCTTTAGTTTTGCTGGCCACACTATTTCTGATACACATCAGGATGCTATTGGCCTTCTTGGCCACCTGGGCACACTGCTGGCTCGTGTTCAGCCGGCTGTTGACCAACACCCCCAGGTCCTTTTGCGCCAGGCAGCTTTCCAGCCACTCTTCTCCAAGTCTGTAGAGCTGCATGGAGTTGTTGTGACCCAAGTGCAGGACCCGGCACTTGGCCTTGTTGGACCTCATGCCATTGTCCTCAGCCCATCAATCCAGCCTGTCCAGATCCCTCTGTAGAGCCTTCTTACCCTCAAGCAGATCAACACTCCCACCCAACTTAGTGTCATCTGCAAACTTACTGATGCCCTCGTCCAGATTATTGATAAAGATATTAAAGAGACCCAGCCCCAATACTGAGCCTTGGGGAACACCACTTGTGACCAACTGCCAGCTAGATTCACCCCAACTCTCTGGACCCAGCCATCCAGCCAGTTTTGTACCCAGCAAAGTGTACACCCCTCCAGGCCATGAGCAGCCAGCTTCTCCAGAAGAATGCTGTGGGAAACAGTGTCAAGGGCTTTACTAAAGTCTAGGTAGACAACATCCATAGCCTTTCCTTCATTCACCGAGTAGGTCACCTTATCATACAAGGGCATCAAGTTAGTAAAACAGGACCTGCCTTTCATAAACGCATGCTGACTGTGCCTGATCACTTGGTTGTCCTGTATGCGCTACATGATGGCACTCAATGATGATCTCCTCCATAATGTTCCCTGGCACCAAGGTCAGACTGACAGGCCTATAGTTCCCCAGATCCTCCTTCCAGCCCTTGTAGATGGGCGTCACATTTGCTAACCTCCAGTCAACTGGGACCTCCCCATTTAGCCAGGACTGCTGATAAATGATGGAAAGGGGCTTGGTGAGCACTTCCACCAGCTCCCTCAGTACCCTTGGCTGGATCCCATCCGGCCCCATAGACCTGTGTGTGTCTAAGTGGTGTAGCAGGTCACTAACCATTTCCTCTTGTACTATTCAAATTTTTTTGAAGGATGGAGTCATCAAAGGAAATCCCCTTTTTTCTTTCAAAACTGAAAGATGCTTCCACCTTTACTTGCCATTTGGTTTCTTTTTTCTCACTTAATCCATGTATCCTAGCTATTGGCCTTAGTCAAACTAAGTCACAGTCTTGGCTGAGTACCAGCTATTATATATATAGCTACAGGACTATTCCCATTGTCATTAAAATGATAAAAAATAGGGCAGATAGCAAGCCTAGAGAACAGTTAGCTGGTATCGGTGCAGCCTTTACATTGCCTCAGTCCTTTATTTCTCGCAATATGAAGTGATTCTTCATAATGTGCTGGAATTAATTTATGTTCTCCTCTACGTTCTACTATATCTCTAAAATCAGCTAGGATGGCTTGTACTTTAGGTTAAAATTAAACTATCGTCTTTGATGGAGATTGGACTTTGTAAACCCAGATCTACAAACTGTTGCTTGTTGAAACTTATTTTAACTGATCATCTTAATTCTTGTGATAAGAACATCATCAGCCCATGCTTGTTCTTACCTATAATACAGTTCAGCTTCAGCATGGCTGCTGCTTATCTTCAGAGAAAAGGATATCCATATCTTGAGTTCTTGTTACCTTCTGGTGGGCAGAAGAATATTTTGGTATTTTACTACACTAGAACACTACACATAATGTAGTGTTCTTTAGATCTTAGGATTCACAGTTATTAAGGTATTCAACATATCAGTATTCAGGGAATGAAAGAAGGAAGTAAAATCTTCTCTAGAACCCATGTCCTGCAAATATATTGTTTTAATGAGAAGTCTATGAGAGGACTTGGTGTCAGCTGGCTTGTTGACTTGAACCTGTACAATTAGTCTGTCTCTTTGGGCAAGTCTTCTCCTGTGTGGCTTCACAAACTGTTAAAACCTTCAAATAATCTAGAAAAGAAGTTCAGCTGCTAGAGACTAATTTGGGGAAAACAGTCAGCAAGTGACTGAAATGCCTGCCTCACTGTATCAGTCAGAGCTAAGGAGAGGACAAACCTTCCAGCAAGTGAAACAGCCTGTAGTATGCCTTTCAAAATCAGGAGGAAAGATGTTCAACAAGAAAAGACTAAATGCCCTCAAAACAAGCCAAAACCCCCAGCAAAAGAAGCATTTTTACTTTTGGTCTGTATCTCTCCATCAATATATCATTGTACTATAACATCTTACATTACAAATTGCATCCCCTGTCCCCTTCTCCCCAATATTTTGCTCCCTGTAGCTGTGGTTCTGCTAGAAACATTCTGGTTTAAGCTGCTTTTCAAGCTCCAGACTCCTACTGAAAAAGTAAAATTCAGTATAGCTATTTGTGTAGATACGTTCAGTAACTGTGGTGGAAAAAAACCAAACCACCCCAAAACAGAAACCAGCTGTATCCAACCATGTATAGCAGCACATGTAATTTTCCATAGCCTTGGGCAAGAAATCTATGCATAGAAAAATTCCTAAGGTGTCAGAGTAACCAGAAATGCATTAACAAGTAGATAATTAGGAACTGATTATGAAGACTTAGCAGATGGATATGAAATTAAAGTTTGGGGGTTTTGTTGGGTTTTTATATATTTCCCAAGTAACCTTTATTTAGCTGCAGTCAGCAATTTTATTCTCCTTGTTACCCAGTAGAGCCAAGAAGTTACTTAACAGTTGATGCTGGAATTTCACTCACACTTTATTCCTAATTTGATTTAAAATGCTTCATCTGGTACCCAGTTCATACCTTTTGTTCACTAGACTGTCAAACGGTTAAAAATAAATCAATAAATAAGCAGGAGTATTTTTCATTTAGAAGCAGTTGTAGAAGGAATTGCCTTTTCAGCAATGTTTATATTACAAACAACCAGTTTCCTTTCAAACAGTACTTTTTTTGAGATATGCTGTCTCACATGTCCAGAAAAGTTACATTACTGAGACACTATATTTAGGAGTCTGGGTATATAATTGTCAAGAAATTCACTGTCCAAGCTCCCTAGCTATTTTGACCTCATTTAAACACAGCGTAAACGTCTTTCACAGCCGTGTACAGCAAACGATACCCATACCGAAATATTTGCACTACCTGTGACATCTGAGTGGAGAAGTTTAGATGACAATGATTAGATTAGCAAATGAGGACGGAAAACCAAAGTTGCTATCAACCTGGAGACTGAAAAAGTCTCAGTTTCATCACAAGAAGGCAGGTTTATTGTCAATAAAATGTAAGGCATGCAGGGATAAAGTTTTCTATTAACAAAGCAAGTGCTTGTGTAAAGCAAAATAGAAGCAGTGCAAGTTTTCCAAAATGTCCTTTTGCTGCGCCGTAAACCAGCTCTGGCAGGGCAGCTTCTGAAGATACCCACTCAGTTCATTGCTGCCACACTGAGATTGCAAGGGAGAGTGACAATAGATGCTTCAAAAAATATAAATATCTCACCACTAAATAATGAGTACATTTAACGTAATTCTCTAAACACAAGTCAAATGATAACAGATTTTGGTCATTACTACTAGAGCTTAATCATTGCTCTGGAATCAAAATCTCCAGTTTTGAATTATCAATTCCCCAGCCTCTCCACTCCCTCCAAATGACCATTCACATGTCAGCTGTAAGTGCTCTTGGTTTATGAGGGAGCTGTGATTAATATGTGCAATGAATGTGCAAAAAATATTTGCAAAAAAAAAAATCTATACACAAGAACCCCCTGAACTCACAGCAGTGCTCTGAATATCATCTTGGTGATGACTTCTATGCCACCAGATTTTATGGCTCAGGAATACTGAGATCCTCAATAGCCCTACTCGCTCCTCACCCTGCATCCCCCAAACAAAGATACAGATGAAAAAGGACTTGATACATGAACAAAGAGAAAAAGATAGAGAAAAAAATTTTGGTGCTCTCACTAAATAAGTTGTCTGACAGGGAACAAGGAGAGTTGTAATGTGCATATGTACTATTGTGGGAAAACCTATTTGGGTCTATTACAATAAAGAAACAGATGAAGAACAGTCCATCTGTGCACAAATATGACCCCTGTGATGCTGCCAACATCAGAGTGATCTGCCAAATGATACCATCTGCACAAATGGAAATTCTTCTATGAGCAGATTGAGCTCACGTGCAGATTTAGTAAAACTCTTAAAGGAGCACTGTATCCAGAGGGACTATCTGCTTTGGAGGTGGAAGAAACTTGCTATCTACTAATTCTTGTTCTGCTGCATGGCCCATTGAGGCTCTGAAGGACATGGTCCTTCACAGACTTGGGGGGAAAGGGAGTGGTGTTGCGAACTTTATCTCTTGGGATCCAGGAGCAGGACAAATGCATCTCCCTCGCTCTTCCAGCCAGCAAGAACCAGCTCCTTTCCTTGCACTGCTCTAAGAGGATTCGTTCTTATCACCTCAGTGACAGCAACTGGAAGACCCTGCTTCAGAGCTGCGCTGTCACTGAATTGCAAGGGCCTTACAGGGCAGTGATTTGGGATTCCTGATTTTGAGTGGAGAAGCTCATCTCACAGAGCTCCTGACCTGCAGAGAAGGAACCTGACCCGCAGAGAAGGAACCTGACCCCCTAGCACAGTGCCTCAAGTGATTTCTGACTGTGACCCCATTTCTGTGTGGTCCGTCATCCCAAAGAGTGGAATAGATGGTTGAACCCACAGGGGCTTTAACCGCTTCTTTGAGGACGTCTGTATCCTGGAGCACAGGGAGGTTGCCTAAATTCACCAACACTTTTGCAGGTCACCTTATCTGAAGGAGATTGTCAAGAAAGCCACCAGGATCACGTGGCAGGAGAGAGGTTGTCAGTCGACTCTGGAAGTAGATTGGGCCCAATGGCTTGACAGAGCCTGTGTTTGGAATCATGTAAATATTCATATACAGGTGCAACCTTCTTTTAAAGGGGCTGTATGGGAAATAAAGACTGAGTCTTCAAGACCCTCACAGGCCACAGAGAAGTGCCTTAGGCAAGGATCTGCCCGCAGACACCATTAAGTTGAAAACTAGTCTCCTCTAAAACAAAGAGTTAAAAGCAGTTATGGAAGTTTTTACCTGCTGCAGAGTCCCCTTGACAATTTCTCTGGGTTTACAATCACATTTTAAACCATTCATCTGTCCCCTGTTGCTTTGTAAAAGACCAGCACACAAAAGGAGAGACTAAGTAATTGACTTCATATGGAAAATGAAATCTGACTATGCAGAAAGCACTGCCAAGAAAGCATCATCAAAAAAGACAAACACATTTCTTTCCTTTAATCCTCTTTCCGTAAGGCATTTTAGGTGCTACTTATAACAACAAGCAATAATAAAATCAGAAATTACTTATGTTGATGGTATCCCTCGAAAAATATGCAGAACATGCACTTCGCTTATAATAGACCCGTAACCACTTTCATTCAGCAATATTTCCATAGAAAATGTTTGGATACTTTAGCAAGAAGGATGCTGTCTTTATGTATTTTTTTTCTGGATGCCCTTTTAAGGTAGCAAAACCCTTGTAACCCATATTTGCAGGTCCCATCTGAGATGAGGCTTCATATTCACAAGCACTGATTGATTAAAGCCCTATTCCAAAACTGGGTTTAGTCTGCAATGAGCAACTGAAGTAATCAGCTTGAGGGGTCAAAGTCCTGGATCAGAAATCATAATGCCGAGACAGGTACTTAGGGATCTCCCCCAGGCATCGCAGAGGTAGGTATATAGTGCAACAAGACTGATGCGGGCAGGTACGTGTCTTAAACCCCATGCTTTGCCAGGTGCCGCATGCCCTGTGCAGTGCAAACAAAAGACAATTCCCTCTCTCCAAAGTCAGAGCTTCAGCTCTTCCCTTCCAAAAACAAAACAGCTTGCTTTTTTTCCCCTTGGACAGCACAGCTACTGTAGGACACAGACTCACCCTTTTACATAAATAGATCACCTTCCAAAAATGCAGAAGAGCCATTTTCACTGAATTATTTCTCAGCCTGAAGGGATTCACAGCTACAGCTCTCCCAAGAGCATGTTAAAGCTACCAGCTATTCTGGAAAGAAGATACTCTCTTCTCCTGCAGCAAAAAAGGAGACAGTAAAAGTGCCTTGACAAGTAGATACCAGGTGGATAGGTTAACCATCAAAGATTTTTTCACATGAAACAGAAGCATCCTGTGGAGCACAGACTGGAACTTCTCCCTCCCATGCAAGCACCCCGGTTACAAATGTATGACCTACATCACTTGCAATTAAAAAAAACATAAATCTGTCAGTTATTCTGTTTGATGAGAGATGCCACCTTCCAAAATGTCCATGCTGAATTTAGCCTGTTTTTCCTTTTTCAGGGAAAGCATGAAACTATTCAAACATACTTTAAAAAAAAAAAAACAAAAAAAAAAGCAAAGCTATATACTTGTGAGACGACTGATTGATACATGCTGTCAATGGACCAGTTTCCAAGGTGATTGTGACAGCTCTTCCAATAAGCCACTTTAAAACTGGGTTTTGAGGGTGCATGGAAATATGTATAAATATAGGTATAACAGAATGCCTTCTGTTCAAAATTATTTTTCTTCTTCCAAGAAATGTTTTAAATGTTGACAACCAAGCTGTATCAGAAAACTAATCAGCACATCGACACCTCAGAGTCAAAACGAAATGCAGACTCCACTTAACTTGAATGGCAGTTGCATAGTGACACTTGTCTTCTGTGAAAATTATTATGGAACAGAACCAAGACCTGGAACATTTGGGTTCTTTGTTTTGCCAGTCTTCCTGTGAGATACTAACCAAGATACGAGGAGTTTTTTTCAGTTATGCATTAGCTTACTCCTCAGTTATGTGAGTTTAGTTCAGAAAGCGATAAAAATTTGTTAGATGAATAGCATCAGCCTGCTGTCTACATTTTGCAATTGTACTAATCGCTCTGGGACACTCTGAGTTTAGGTACTAAAGAAATGGCAACATAACTTCAGGGAAGATCCAGTGCTTTCTTCTTCAAGAGCAAGAGGCCCTCTGAAAAAAAAGTCTTCTTCAAGAAATATCCATCCACATATTTTCAACATAGATTTTTTTGCTTCCAGTTTGCTACATCATTTTGTTATGACAGAATTCAGACAACTGTGGTCAATCTGCCTTGGATAAAGTGCCTTCATTTTCCTCTTGAAGACCTTAACTTTTTTAAAATCAAAATTAATACAAAATAATTTAATAATATATTACTGTAAGAATACTAGACATATGTAAAACACTTAGTAAAGTGTGATTTCAACCTTTTTTCTTATGCACATAGCATATCTTATTCCATCCATCTTCATTCTGCATTAAGTACTTACAAAAATGGAACACAACAGGAACATGTTGTTCTCGCAAAATCCTGCTTCACTAGAACAGAACAAGGTATATCAAAGAGAAAATAATCCAAATTACTATTATTAATGAAGGTTAGTTAGTTATCTAATTAGTTATCTAATTTTAGAATTTCCTGCTGATAATGCAGCTTTCGATGCATTTCTTGTGCAATGCATAAAACACAGACAAAAGTAGGAGGCATTGTTTGCCTTACGTAAGATGATAATTTAACTAAGTTTTTTCTACTTTTTTCCAGCTGAAAAGTCTTTTCAATTAAGGCTGCATTGGTTGTGTTATCAGCAAGATACTACCTTTCTCTAAGTAGTTTGCATGCTGGGGGATATTCCAAGGACAGCTTTTGTTCTTTCCTTGTCAAGATATCTTATAAACTGTCAGGTGGCCATTTATTCCACCTAGCTGAAGGTCTCTCTTGAAGGATATTTGATTAGGTCCATCTGATCAAGATGGAGATCTAACACTACCAGGAGGATGGTCATTTTTATTGTCAAGTTAAATGTTCAGAGGTACATGCATTTAACATAGCTTTCTCTCCTATATCAGACAGATTGTAGATAATGTTTCTTCCCTGGTAAGATATGGATCTCACTGCAAGTTCAAGACTGCACTGTTCTCGTCTGACAGCATTATCTCTTTCTGCCATCTTACAAGATTAATTTGTTCAGCTTAATAAACCAAAAACCCCATTCTAAAATCTTGCTATTTAACTGAGTTTAAAATCGTTACACGTAAGGTCATTTAAAATAACGTGGCCTCAAAACATGAGGAAGAAGTGGCTGTCAGCTGGCTTCACACCTCAAGCAGTTATTCCCTTTAGACTTTGAAGAACCACATCATATCATTTTGTTTTTCTTTTATATTAAAAAAAACTTGTGCAGGTATTATGAAAAGTACTATACTAGGGTAGCAAGCCTACAAAATTTAAAAGATTAATTGACCTACAGGAAGGAGATGGATGACCATTGATTACCATGCACATGTGTTCAAGATGATAGATGAGTGCCGTCAGACCATTGATCTTCGCAAATTAGCCTGACTTTGGTGAACTATCACTTGTCTTTGGGACTTCGTCCATTAGTAGTTATCCTTAAAAAAAAAAAAAAAAAGAAATCCTACACAGTTCACTGTGTTCCAAGTCCTTACTTTGAGCACAGTCTTACTGATAAGACCATAGCTCACCCCCATCATACAGTCATTCTGCAAAAAGATAAGAGGTGGTTGCATTTTCCTCCATTCTGTAAAAAGACCCACAGGATTTTTTGTGGTTTTCTCCCAGGATCTATTTTCAATCTCCTTCTGCCATAAGGTCTTGTTTCTCCTTAAAGTTTACATGTATATTTTGAGAACAGGTTAAACCCTAAGAAACCATTCTAAAAAGACAGAAATGTTTATAAAGGCTTTCCTTTGGCTCGCATTCTGATCTTGCACTTTACTTTTACACTTGCACAGTGTTAGATCAGTTTTAAATGATTACTTCTGATATACACCAATGGAAGCAAGATCAAGAGTGGCCTATTGAAAACAGATGTGAATTTGCTGCTACCTTTGATGTGCTGTAGAACGTCACAGCTAAGTAACCAAGTACTTCCTTTATAACATCTATTGGAAGACATTGAAAAATCTAACTTCTACACTGTAGGAAACAAAGGAAATAATAACTTTACTATTCTCTATTCTTTTTCTGAGATCCACTCTGAAGATCAGCTGTTACCACTACATGCAGCATGAAATTCAAAATCTGGTCTGTTCATGGATGCACATCATGGTTTAAAACTAAACAGAGATGTGAGGAAATTAAATGTGCCTATTTTGACAGCAGCTGTGCACGGTTTTTTTGGAACATGGCTATTGACCATGTTTAGGCAAGATCCTCAACTTCGCTTTCCACAGTTCACTGATGATGCATACCAACTCACCAGTAACAGATGACTTTCAAGCTTGACGTGAATTTCCAAGAAAGATCATCTCTTACTGCTGTTATTTATGCTAAGGATACTTACCCTGGCCACACACTTGCCTCATATCCAGTGAGGATTATAGAAACTGTTGGCCAGGTCTCTAAGGTTGTGTATTCCTGACAACCAAGGAAATGTTTCAGCCTGTGCACTGCCTGAGATTTTAATGCTGATAACCAAGAGGGCAAAGCCTACTAGGTAGAAAAACGCCCATTAAACACGAACATTTCATCCAGGATTCCTTCCTTGGCCCCAAAGGAGGCCTGCTCTGACAGCAAGGGAAGGAATTGCTTTAGGAAAGGGTCTGAAACCAAGAAAAGTGAAGAGTGAATAAATTTTATATTGGGCTCCGGTTAACTATCTAAATGCACTTGCCTTAGTGACACATAAGGCCAACTATACACAAACCTGTTGGTAGGCCCATTAAAGGATCTCACGACACAAGCAAATATTGGTGAGTCTATCACGTGCTTCTGTGCGATCAATAAATTGTTGCATTTTTGGTAGCTAGAAGACGACACCCCTCTTATTCCATACAATAGATTATCATCTAGGGCACCAAACTGCCAACTGACAGATCAGGCATCCTAGTTACAGCTTCATACTGCATTACTCTTAATATTACATAAATCATAATCTCCACTCAAAAACTACTCTTAAGAAACAACTGTGTCTCACAGCTCTTCCTAAGCAAGATCTAATGTGCTTACACAGGGGAAAGAAAGCAAAATGTACCGATGTTAGACAGGGTCATTGCAGATCAGGCTAAGATTAGGGAACTTCATCCATTTCACCATGCTCAAGTTACAAGTGAGAGAGAAAAAATATCTGACATATCTCATGGGAAGTTGTGTGAATCATTAAAACCCATTCAGTGCCTAAACTGACTACAGAATAGAGCGGGCCATAATCATTTTTCATCCCATGCATAATTCAGATATTTCAGTGTTTGTTTGCATCCAGAATTAAAATGAAAAATCCACACTTTCAAATGATTCATGAAAGGGTTCAGTTTCATAGAAATGCCTCAGAAATGTCAAAATTAAGTTTGACATTGCCAAGTGAGTCAAAATATTTTGTCATTTGCAAACTTTCCCCATTTCATTTAACAGCGTAAGAACTTTTGGGAGGGATGGGTGTAAGTTCAGTGCTGGAGAACTCTGGGAACCACAGTCTGCATCCCCAGGTCCACACTCTCCTTGGTGGAAGGGATCCCATCTTGACAGCAGGTATAATGATGCCCAGTGCCCATCTGACTTAAAAGATGCCCCTCAAGTTCAATCAAGTGAACAAACCTCATGTGTCATCATCTGATTCAGCCAGGGAAAATTTCCATTTTATGAAAACTGTGTCTGTCATAGTAAAACAATGAAAACCTTAAAGGTCCCAAGGAGTTATAAAAACATTAGCTTAATTTCTCTTCTTCTAGTGTTGTTATAAGAACACCAGGGCTCAGATTATAGTGTGCTTAAGCAGCTTTTGCAATACGATTGTAGAACAAATTGCCAGAAGTCCAACCTGGACCCTGAAACCAAACTGAACCATACTGAAGCCAAACTAAAATATTCCATTTCTTTTTTTTTTTTTCTTCTGTGTAGCTGCTCTCACTTCAGTCTGCTACCAGCTGCTTATTTTCTGTCAGATTGTCATATCCTTTTAGCAAGTGTTTTACTCCTTTTATAAATGTTTCCACTTAATCATTCACTTGACCAAGGTGACTTTTTCACAATATTAGTCCATTCTGACTGAATTTGTGATGTTCTAATCAATGCAAGTTCAGAATCTGTTTTTGATACAAATCTCTTGTTTTCTCTGATCTCTTGCTGACAGAACAATATAACTTCATTTGGTTATCTTTCACATATAATGTATAAAGGTTGTTGTACTGTTTGTCTGTGTCTTCCACATCACAGACTTTCCAGTTTTCAAGAGAGCACTGCAGTATTAAATAAGAGCCTTTTCATGCTTTTGGGTTTCAGTTGGGGTTTTTTTGTGGGGCTGTTTTGGGGGTTTTTTGAGCAACACCTACGAACTTGAGATACCCACATTTAGGATTATAGGATAACTCAGACTGAAAGGAATCTCAGGAGGACATCAAGCCCTACACCCTGCTCAAAGACTGCACAATATCTCCATGCACCTGCTTGCCTGCCATCATGGGGAAAAAGATTTTCCTTATATAGTCTGAACCTTTCTCACTTCAATTCATTCCTATTGTCCTCTGTACTCCTGAGCCATCATTGACATTTGTGAATTTTAGGAAAGTTCTCTTATTCCCTTTTCTTTAACATTTGCAGCAGGCTGGCAGTCACTCTGCGTATATACTGCATGAACTCCGTGCAACACATCTTCAGGCTACCTGTGTCTGTTTAGAGCTGATGCTCAGGTGTCTCCAGTTGCCACTGTGAACATTAGCAGGATAACAACCCATATTAGGTGCTGGAGATGTATTTAGCCCAGCACTCCAGTCCAGAAGGAAGTGACAAAATCCTGATGTATTCTCCTGCAGGATTTCTGAGGCTTGAGGACTTGTGTCACTTCAAAAAATTTTACTTTTTAGTGAAGTTGAAGTGAAAGTTTCACTGTTTCTGAAGAAACAGTCCATTATGAAAAAGGAAAAAAATCTAGTTTTATCCCATAAACTGGAAGCATTATAGGTAGTAACTTTGGACCATCCTGTATATTTATTTACCTCTCCTTCCATACTAATTTCAGTCCCCACTTCTGTTTTGAATGAGGCTGGTACAATAGCAGAAGGTTCAGTCAATCCAAGCTGCTCCATGTGTCCTTCCTCCACGAGCATCACTGTTTCCCTTCAAACCATGGTGGAGGCACCTGCTCCTCTGCCTGTCAGGACTTCTCCCACAACCACTGAAAACACACCTGGTTAACATTCAGAATAGAAAGGTAAGAAGTGATATGTAACACCATTGTTTTCTTTTCATAGTGCTACGTCTCTCATTGTTCTCCCCCAAAACTTACTCTAAATCCAGTACAGTCCCCTATGCTTTTATCACGCCCAAATAAAGTACTCACACTTGTTCTAAGTCTTGGTTGTAAGTTAAGGTAGATTACTCAGAGTACCTCCCTCCTCTCAACTGTCAGCCTAAAAATGTGTGATACATGCAGAAATAAACCCTATTGAAATATATCCATGTTTAGCAGTTAAAACTTCAGAGGAAATCCTTAATGTTGTTCCAAGAGGAAGCCTGCTGTAATAGTCCTTCCACAGCACAGTCACTGTGCTTCTCCGAATTCCTCTTATGAATGACACGATCTATGGTACTTTGAAACCCATTTGAAACTATGACAGATAAAAACCAAATGCAAGGCATAATACGTCTGTAGATTGCAGCTATAATTTCTTTGACCCAATCACATTTTACACAACAATTAAACCAGCCAGCCATCCAGTTACGTGTCCCCTTTGTTTAAAACATGTGAACAGTTCTTAAATTCTCTTCATTAATCAGAAAAACAGCTTAAGCACCTTGTAGATGTGCAAGATCCTCACAGCATTTCATATCACACATACACACCCATCCTCTTCTGTGTTGCTAGCTTTAGGTACTTGGGTTTGAAGTTACAGGCATTAAATATTCACTCAGCTCTCTGCTTTGCTTTTATCCTTACTTGAGTCATGCAGCCATTTCATTTGTGCTCTCCTTTCTGCTAGGAAGTAGACTTTCCTTGTCTGAATTTGTTCCACATTTTCAAGCTGTTCGATGGAATAACCAGTATTTTCAGCACCTGTTTCTTCAGCTATATTTTCCCCAGTGTATCATTATTAAAGCTTTGTGCAAAAAGAATTTTCAGAATTCATCCTAAGTTTATGAATAGTTTTGGTCATACAGTTTTACTTTTCAGGCTGTTGGGTTTTCGATGTAGAATGTTACCATTCTGCTAATTAAAACAACAACATCTCCAGTTTTACAAAACCTAACTTCTGTGATGTATTGTGCCAAAATATTTCTAGAAAGTAATTTTAAGCAGCACTGTCCCAGATGTCAGCATGAAAGCAGTTCTTGAAGCCTTAAAAAATGCTTTGACATCTCCAGATGAAAGACCTAGGTAAGACCTTAAGGAATTCTCTGTATTTCTGGCAACATATCTAATTTGCTGGAGGATTTGACTTCTGCATCCTCTAAGTTCCATCAGCAAGTGCAAGCATTTCCTTTTATTCTTCTCTGTAAACTCATAAAGATGAAAAAGTCTGGGCACTCCCTTTCTTATGGCCAATTACTATGTTCACTCTTGCATTTTTCAAGGATACCATTCATTGTTTTGCAGCTCCTTCTCCTTTCTGATTTATATTTAAGGAATGTATTTGTAGCACATAGATAGGATTTAATTACAGTTGAAAACAGGATACGTTCACTGAAGAAACTTCTTTCTTACAAGCACATTTGTCTCACATATTATGTTTTCCAAGGAACACAGTGACCCTTAAAGTCTCATTCTGCTTGCTGTTCACAGCCTTCCTCACTTAGTGTCCTGGTTTGGTCCTCAAACCAGGATACTTGGTTTCTGTAGCAGACCCTACTTACCCTTCAACCTAGGTTCCCTGCCACTATTTACCTCCTCATTCTTCATCCCTCTTCCTCTCTAACTTTTTTAACCCACGTAGGTGCATTTCATAGAATCACAGAACGGTTTAGGTCGGAAGGGACCTTAAAGATCATCTAGTTCCAACCACCCTGCTATGGGCAGGAACACCTCCCAGTAGACCAGCTTGCTCAAAACCCCATCCAACCTGGCCTTGAACACCTCCAGGGATGGGGCATCCACAACTTCTCTGGGCAAGATATGCCAGTGTCTCACCACCCTCACAGAAGAGAATTTTTCCTAATATGTATTCTAAATCTACCCTCTTCCAGTTTAAAACCATTACCCCATCTCCGATCACTACATGCTCTGATAAAGAATCTTTCCCCATCTTTCCTATAGGCCCCCTTTAAGTACTGGAAGGCTGCTATAAGGTCTCCCTGGAGCCTTTGCTTCTCGAGGCTGAACAACCCCAACTCTCTCAGTCTGTCTTCATAGCAGAGGTGTTCTAGCCCTCTGATCATCTTTATGGCCCTCCTCTGGAGCTGCTGCAACAGGTCCATGTACTTCTTATGCTGGGGGCTGCAGAGCTGGATGCAGTACTCCAGGTGGGGTCTCATGAGAGCAGAGCAGAGGGAGAGAATCACCTCCCTCGACCTGCTGGCCACACTTCTTTTGATGCAGCCCAGGATACAGATAGCCTTCTAGGCTGCAAGTGCACATTGCCAGGTCATATTGAGCTTCTCATCAACCAACGCCCCCAAATCCCTCTCCTCAGGGCTGCTCTCAATCCATTCTCTGCCCAGCCTGTATTTGTGCATGGGATTGCCCCGACCCACATGCAGGACCTTGCACTTGGTCTTATTGAACCTCATGAGGTTTGCACAGGCCCACCTCTCAAGCCTGTCCAGGTCCCTCTGGATGGCATCCTTTCCCTCCAGCAAGTCGACCTCACTACACAGCTTGGTGTCATCGGCAAACTTGCTGAGGGTGCACTCAATCCCACTGTCCATGTCACCGACAAAGATGTTAAAACAGCGCCAGCTCCAATACCAACCCCTGAGGAACTCCACTCATCACTGGTCTCCACTTCAACATCAAGCCATTGTCCACAACTATTTGAGCGCGACCATCCAGCCAATTCCTTACGCACCAAGTAGTCCACCTGTCAAATCCATGTCTCTCCAATCTAGAGACAAGGATGTTGTGTAGGACAGTGTTAAATGTTTCACCAAGTCCAGGTAGGTGACATCAGTTGCTCTTCCCTTATCCACCAACGCTGTAACTCCGTTGTAGAAGGCCACCAAATTTGTCAGACATGATTTGCCCTTAGTGAAGCTGTGTTAGCTTTCCTCAATCATTGTGCCTTAGCATAGTTTCCAGGAGGATCTGCTCCATGACCTTGCCAGGCACAGAAGTGAGACTGATTGGCTTGGAGTTCCCCGGTCTTCCTTTTTTCCCTTTTTAAAAATGTGATTTATATTTCCACTTTTCCAGTCAGCAGGAATTTCACTGGACTGCCACAACTTCTCAAATATGATGGATAGTGGCTTAGCAAGTTCATCCATCAGTTCCATCAGGACCCACAGATGTATCTTGCCAGGTCCCAGGGATTTGTGCACCTACAGGTTCCTCAGATGGTGTCGAACCCAGTTTTCTCCTACAGCAGGTGGTTCCTTATTCTCCCAGTCCCTGCCTTTGCCTTCTGCGACTTGGGCGGTGTGGCTAGAGCACTTGCCGGTGAAGATTGAGACAAAAGTTGTTGAGTACCTCAGCCTTCTCCACATCCCAGGTAACTTTGGAAATTTTTCCATCAACATTATTTCCAGAAAAAAAACAGGGGGGGGTGGGGTGGAATTTTAGTCCTTTTCATAGAATAATAGAATCGTTTAGGTTGGAAAAGACCTTTAAGATCATCTAGCCCAACCATTGACCCTACTCTACCAGGTCCGCCACTAAACCATGTCTCTAAGCACCACATCTACACGACTTTTAAACACTTCTAGGGATGGTGACTCAACCACCTCCCTGGGCAGCCTGTTCCAGTGTTTGATAACTCTTTCAGTGAAACAGTTTTTCCTAATGTTGAGCCTAAACCTCCCCTGGCACAACTTGAACCCATTTCCTCTTGTCCTGTCGCTAGTTACTTGGGAGAAGCGATCAGCTCCCATCTCACTGCAACCTCCTTTCAGGTAGTTGTAGAGAGCAATAAGGTCTCCCCTCAACCTTCTCTTCTCCGGACTAAACAATCCTAATTCCTTCAGCAGCTTCTTATCAGACATGTTCTCCAGACCCCTCACCAGCTTTGTTGCCC
>VYXH01009021.1:435705-474860 GCA_013397275.1 Burhinus bistriatus
CGTTGCCCCCACCCCCCCCCCCCCCCAAAAAAAAAAAAAAAAAAAAAAAAAGACACCACTCCACTTCTGCAGGAAAAACTGCTGAAATGGGGGGCCTGTTACCCACCAGAAATAACCAACACTGTGAAACATCTTTCAGCACCTGACAGCAAAGCAGGTTCATGTAGAAAGGTCCCACAAGCATAAACAGTCCTTTCAGAGCCTGACAGGCAAGGGCTCCCAGAAGCCCACAGCAGTTGACTCTCTCCTCCTGGATGCACGTGGGGTCTCAGGAAGGCTAATGAGCCCCTGCTGCTTCCAGGCACTGCCCATTAACACAGCTAATGGCTAACGATGCCCTGTTGCACCTTAGCTCCTCTCCTCCTGGGTCCCATTCTTGGCCTTGCCCCCCCTGGAGCGGGGTGCCCCACGGGAGCTTTTCACAACATCGTGCAATTCCCATATGGGGTTTGAAGCACAGTGAATTCAGGCTGCGGTGTGGCTGAGGGGAACCTGTACTGCTCCAAATTTATTGTGAGGTACCCCAAAACATAAGTCTGCCTGGGGAGATCCTGTATGCAGAGTCTAAGCTTGAATTAAACTCATGCCTGTGTGGCTAGGACAGAGAAAATGAAAATAGAGTTGTTACTAAAGGAAATCCATTCAGACCCCAGTGATGTATAACCTGTGCCTGAAATGTACTCCTGTCATTGCCCCAGTCTTAGTAGCAATGAATCCATTTCACACACACCTTAAACTGCTGTAAACTTTTGTAACACCTTATAAAGACGTGTTCCCAAGTCTCAGAGGACTGCATAAAAATCTCTTTGTTTCAGACTTTAATTTCAGGCATATGTTTGATAAACTGCTGATCAATTAGTGTCCTGATCACCTCTAGGACTGTATTTGTTTACATCACCACAGTTCAGTATAAAACAAATTATTACTCTGATTCTCCAAATCTGTTGCAACACAGTCACTGCTTCAGGTTTTGTCTCTTTTTTCTTTTCTTTTTTTTTTTTTTTTCCCCCCCCACAGCTCATTCTACTGATACAAACAAGAGGTGGCCAGAAGAATGAAAACTGCAGACAGAGCCTGTAAGCCCTGGGGTCTGCAGGGGCTCTCCCCACGGTGCTGGCAGACCAGATGAATTCCACAACTGTAGGTTTTAGAGGGACCCTAAATTAGAGTTGTTCTTCACAGAGGAGAAGTGAAAAAACTGCAAGTGACCGTGAACTCCAAAGCCCTGCCAACGATCATCCGTTTCCCTAAGACAGAAGCCAAGGACCGGCCAACCTTCCCCTCAGAGCACAATCTTACGCCCTGGATCAGCAGCCAGCCGGAGAGAACATTATTCATTCCCTTCCAGCCCCTCCAAATGCTCTTGATAACAGACCTGGGTCAAGATGTCCTGTTTTTTGGTTTTTTGATGAAAGCAGACACAGGGGGCTCCTGTATGGCTAAGATCCTCATAAATTCAGACACCTCTTGGTCCAGAGAATTAAATATGAATTTCCTTCCTGTGGGTGAACCCTGGAAAAAATAACAATACTCACGATAAACAAAACAGACTGCAACACCTTTAATTATGTTTTGCTTGCCCTTCATAATCACGAGGGAAAGCAGAGCTCTTCATATGCATGATTAATGCGATAATTTACCAACTGATTTATAGCTAAGGCATAGCAAATAAAGTGGAGGCTTTCTTTGTTGGTAAGTAGTCATGCATCTGCCTACCAACAAACAGCATACCCCAGTCTACTGGGAGACGGCCTGATATGGACATTGCTCTGACCTGATCTTTTAAAATATTTATACATGTACTGTAGTCCCTTACGAACCTCCGCAATAGTTAATTGGAGGCACTTAGTCCTTCTGCTGGCCTCTCACTGTGATAAATATTTAATCACAGAGGGAAGTGTGCCTTTGCAAGAGGAGACATCAGTCACTGGCTCTTGAAAACAGCACAAAGGGCACTGTTACCTAGAAGAAGCATTTTACTCTGTAGTCCAGAAGTCAAGAAAGGTCCACCTAATTATTTCTGCAGTGAAACAGCAGTGTCTCTGTGAATTTGACATTTATCCCCTCTTCTCTGCATAAAAATAAATTGAATACAGAGCTATAGCTTTTCCTGGCTAGTTTATCACTAGGTTTTGTAGCAGAAATGTGGTGTTTGGCTAAGTGGCCAGCAACATTTAATTTGGTTTCTAAAACTGAGGTGCAGGCAGCCACTTCACGCTCAGCAAGAATCAGTCACAATGCAGATTCTGGGACTATCCAAAAAAATCTCACGCCAGGCCATGCTTATACTGCCATCTAAAGTTGCCTGTGACAGGACAGAGTTTTTAATAATCACTCAGCTAGTACGAGAGTGTGTTTGAAATAATTCAGAGTAAGGCTTGACTGACTCAAATAGGTAATGAAGAATTAATGGCCAAAAGACACCTACTTTTATGAGCGTGGCAAATTTGCGGTAATCCTTGCAAGGTTGTTAGCAGAATGAGGGATAGAAAAGTGCAACTTGGGATACACAGCAAACAGTGATGATTTGAGCAGGCATAAGGAGGCATTACTCAGAGAACAAATGCATATTGAGAAATGTACCAGGAAAATAAAGTATCAGGATGAGGAAAAGGCCACAGAATGTGATTATTTTGGACTTTTGAATCAGTTTAGTGGGGTATAATTTATTCATTCTGCTTTGAGTCTGTTTTGCTAGAAATCTGTTTTGCTACCTTAATTTAACTGTTGAATGATTGACAGGCAAACTTTGTATATAATATAAAAAAAAAAATTAAAAATACTTTTGTTTGAGTCTTAGTACTTTGAGGTTTTTGTAACTGGAATGCATACCTAAAATACAAGGTTAGGTAAAACAATGAAAGGATACTAGTACTAAATCTCTGCTTCTTTTGATACTGAATTACATTGCAATTCTTTCAGTTAGAAACTACCTTAAACTATATTTCTCTAGTTAAAATTTTCAGACTATGGCTTTCATTTGAGTTGATGACATAAGTTTTTCTTAATTATACTGGAATAAATCAAAAGTAATAATGCAGCAATCTGTGGAATTGCTCTGGGTATACAACAACTTAATTGGAAACAGAATTTGAATCACTAATTTAATATTCTTTTTTAATGCTTTGTATGTGTGTATGTGTTGCATTACATTAATTTTACATGAGGAATGTTCTAGGAATAAAAACTCACCTATAACTACTGGTTTTCTTTTTTTTGCCTGACAGACATCTGTATTTGTTGCAATATAGATCATTTCAGTAAGAAATAATTTCTGGGAAAGTTACACTAAAGACAAAGGATTTTAGGATCATACTACAATGAAAGTGATGTGAACGCTTCTGATCTACCTAAGGGCACCCTTTTTTTACTTCAGTTCATGAAATATATCTAGTTCCTAAAGCCAAGACTGAGGAGTAAACAGTATAAAAGGACAGAGAACTCTCAAAAAACATTGATGGAGACAGCAGCAGGCATCAAAATGTCAATGTGGTGGGTTTTTTCACTATAGCAGGGTTCTGAGAAAAGTTCAGGTAAAGCCATGCCCACAAGTCATTCTTCCTCAAGTAGTAAAACTACCAATGCCACACATGTTTTTTCCTTCAATTTAAATCTGTGTTTTGCTGTAGATTTTGAACTAAAACCTAATCAAAACAAGCAGCTTCACAGAGAGGAAATTGATGAAGATAGGATAGGCCACACACAGGCACATACAATTTCCATTTTCAGATAGTGGTAAGATGCAGTTTGTGGTCTTCAGTGACAGAAGACGGAAGTTTTGCTTAATTTTTTATATCCTTAAAGCATTGGACTGAATGGATTGGGGAGATTGTTATCAGGCATCTGGCAAGGAGTCCACACTGTAATCTGGGCATGTATATTATTTTGATGTTTCAGGTTTGCCACTTCCACTACTGACTAGCAAAATGTATTAAATCTGACGGATGCAGATCAACAGCTGGGTGGCCGCATATACAATTTCCTTCCTTAGTTCAAAGGCAGAATTTCATTTCTGCTCTCTGTGGCTGTCATCCAGAAAATGAGAAACTGCAA
This sequence comes from Burhinus bistriatus, assembly GCA_013397275.1. Lineage (NCBI taxonomy): Eukaryota > Metazoa > Chordata > Aves > Charadriiformes > Burhinidae > Burhinus > Burhinus bistriatus. Next base: position 439,759 of record VYXH01009021.1, read on the forward strand.
AGAAAAATTTTTCCATGAGAAAGTTTTTTACAAAATTGTATATTTCCCTGGGAAAAATCACATCAATGGAAAATTTCCAGCTCCAGACAGCTCAAGACATTGATATGAATGTATCTTTCACAATTGCCTGAGAAGCCTTCTTCGCTGGTATTTTTCTTTGGGTTTTCTCCAGCTGCCCAACACGGAGCTTGGGGAAGGGAGATTCCCATAAGTCATTGCAAGGCTCAGCCAGGCTGATTAGGTTGAATATGAGGTCTAAGGCCTGGGTCATACTAACAACGTTTATTCTTATGATATTCTGTAAGTGAAAGCAACACCAAAAACTGAGGCACCTTTGGATGTTTTTTTTACTGATGTAACAAGCGCATACAGATAAAACAAACATTTTAAAGTGATTCCCAGGCCCATAGACTAAAAATTTGCAATCTGCACACCTGAAGAAACTGTTTGCAATATGCCAGAACAAGTCCCATGACCCATAGGCCTACAGTCTAGGTTTGATATCTCATTACAGCTGTCAATTAATACATCCTGAAATTCCCCAAGGCTGACATTGTGGACCCAGAATCCACATGGCAGCATGGGACAGGCATATACTCCTGACACCTCAGACTCCTTCAGCAAAAAAGCCTTGTTAGGACACAAATACCGCTTCTCTTGCAAAAGGCTGTGTAGGTATGACAAAGGGACAGCCCCAAGAGCCTAGATGTGGACACCAGACACCTCAGACTGTGTGTACTTCCAGATACCTCTCCAGCCTGCCATGATAGGGGGAGGTTGGTTGTGTTACAGGCACTTCACTTTAGGAAGACTGGATTCTCTATGCACAACAGTAGGGCAGTTACTTGTAGTCTAATATTTCACCCTGGTATGCCTAGGATGCAAAAGACATAGTCACAGTAGAACCATCTCACTTGAATATGACCAGTGCAAAGCAAAACGTTAGCAGAGGTTCCTGTTTGTGTGTCTTCACATACAGACACCAAAGTGCTGACCAACTTGTAGAATGAAGATAACACTTGGGAATTTGCCTCATAATGATCTTTCAGTGACAGATCTGGCCAGGGAATCTCAAGGTGATGCAAAAGGAACACTCATCAGTGCCTTTGCTCACTGTGTCAGCAAGAAAGCAAATAGAAACACACTGCCACAGGAGGGTCAAGAACACAAAGCAAACTCTGAGCTCAGGCTATCCCTGGGTGGTGGTTGGAGCCACTAATGACACATCCCATCAAAACCCGCACACAGACTGCTTCCCAGATGCTTCAAGCTTATCTGCAGCACCCAGCAGTTCTCATACAGGTCACTCCCAAAGGCTTACACACAATCATCTCAAGTCTGAAAACCCCATTGAGTCTATCATCCTCAACAATAAAAAGCACATTAAAAAGTGAGAGTGAAAGCCACAATAAATCTCTAATTGTAAGGTAAAAAGCCAAGAAGTTGTTAAAATGGCAAATACTTTTTTTCTTTTTTTTTTAACATGACAGCATAATAGCAATGGACCAGCATTTTTACTTTGAAGGGCTGTCCCAGCTCAGAAGAAGAAAGTAAATCTTTGTGAACATTTTAATATTAATGAAACAATTCAGCAGCACTCTAAAAGAAAGTATTTTTTTCTTTCCTAATCGCTGTCTGCACTTCACCCAAACTGCAGCATCTCACAATTGGAAAGTGTTGTCCAAGAAAAAAAAAAAACAAATGACAAAAAATTGTTGGGTTTCTGGCACCTGTGACTACATATGCCTATTCACAGTAGAAGAAAAGAGAGTTTTTCAGATGTCTCAGAAATGCAGATGGGGAAAGAAATCCTGAAAAGGAGGCAGCCTTCCTGCAGGTATGTGGAAGTTTTGAAGTCCTTGGTTGGGATGTTAGGAAAGAGCTTCTTTTTTGATGATTTCTCAGAGGAACAAAGCAGTAACTCATTCGTTTTAGCTCAATCATTAAGAAATGACTAGATAATAATAAGGTTCCATCTCTTTGACAAAGAATCCATTTTCAGACAGGCTATTAATTGAAAATGTGCTAAGTATTACTTTCTGCTATCAGTGCATTGTTTTAATGTAGTATCATATTAGAATTACTACAAAATAGTAATATATATGTTACTTCAATACAGTAATGTACATAAAAGAGAAAGGAATTCAAATGAATCCTTTTTCAGCATGTTCCTAGTCAGAAGCCTTACTGTCAAAGGTGGATCAGACGGATTTATAACTGTTCAAATTACAGTGAAAGGGAACGTAGAGAAATTCCCAAGAACTGAAATGAAGATGGCTTCCGGTAAGAGACGAGTCTTTAAAGAAGAACTTCAGTTTTGAAGGTAGTTACCAAATACTGCCTTACAGCAATGAAAGCAACTCATGGACTGATCCTTACTAGCTGTTATGTAGTCCCCAGAGCATATCCTTGCATCCTAAAAAGAAAGTGTTTGTAGCGGAGATCTTCGACTACATGAAGTAGGAGGGCAGAGGAGAAAGATTATGACAGTACTCTGCACAACTAGGAGTCAGAGTAGAAGAAGACATAAGGGAGAAGAAATGAGAGAGAACTGTGAAAATAAGAGAAAAACAGAAAGAAATGCCATCCAAAGACTACTCAAGAGGGAAATTGCAAAGAAAAAAGCTTTCACAATGAAGAAAATAGATCTTAATTGCAGCCGAATAATTCACTAAAATGAACCAGAGGTTGATATCCCACTGATACCCATGAGAGGTTGACATGGCAGGCTGACCAAAGTTTCAGCAGAAGGGTGGCTGCCCGTGGCAGACATGCAATGCATAGAAGTCACCACCACGAACACCGTGTTCCAGCGGGAATTGTGCTAAATTCATACAGCGCAGCAGTGGTAGCTGCCCTTAGCAGTTCTCCTCCATTGAAGAGACAGGTCATTAAATCTTAGATGAATTATTATTAATGCTTTATTTATTATTGGAAACTAGGAACAGAATCAGCAAGTTCAATTCCTTTCCCAGATCTCTGAGTCAAAACTGTTGCCTATTTGCCCACCTGTCAACAAGGAGATATATTTAAATAAAAACAGGCATTGGTGTGGCTGTGTTGAGCCCTTTCCAAAAGCAATGAAGTTTATTGGACTGAGAAGATCCGAGGGAGGACCAACAGGGAAAGAAACCCATTTTGTATTTAGGCCAATGGGTTTTTTTTCATTGGTCATTTTTATTTCTTGACTATATTTGATTCAATATTCTCTTTGACAGGATGTTGCCAAGCTTTGCAGACCCAAAATGGGACTTGCTTTTTTTGGTTGAAATTCCAGTAGTACCTTGTACCCAGTATTGTTGATTTTAGGGATAACTCTTAAATACTCTCAGTTGCTTATTATCACTTATTTCTGCTGCTAATAGAAAGACCACAGCCAAGTAAATCAAAGTATCCAGATGGAGGAGAAAAACAATTCACTCAAGAAATGGATTTCAGTTTCAGTTTTCCCAAGAAGCTTTTATAAACATTAAGGAGCAGAATGTTTATGAAAAATGTCTCGTCAGTGTCCTTTTAAATGTGCCACACATATGGAGCATACACAAAATTATTAGAAAGGAAATTAAGTACCTGTAGATCCTCCATGTCATTTGGGCATTTGAAAGCCACCCATACCCCAGCTTCGGAGTACTCGGCAATACCTACAAGCCCAGAAAGGATCCATTAAAAGAAAGGTTTCTATCTGCTATGTATGAGAGAGAAGCACATCGAGTTGAATATGTTTGGTTTGGGAAATCTGTTTTTGCCTGTTAAGTGGATCTCTCCTTACACATTAATAGAAAGATGAACCTAATGTTCATTGCCTCATGTGGTTTTGTGTGTCCCAGGAATACTACTACTACAGTCTACAACTACAAGGCTCCATCTGGCTGCTCAATTAGAGCCCAACGTGACAACTGATTGTTATGCAAAAACGATTGATTAGATTTTTATGTCCCTCAACAAACTAACTCAATTACAATGAGTATAATTTTTCTTTTCATTTTTTTTTCTTTTTGCTTTATAGCTTATAGTTTATTTTATTGTTTTCCAATTCTGGCACTGAAGTCTGTGGACTATCAAATGCCCTTGCCAAGAGGAAGCTATAGCATTCTGGGAGCTTGATGTGCTGTGAAGGGCTTCTGGGCAGCTTCGCAGCAACTTTGCCAAAGCGCAGTTGATTATGCTGCATTCAGACAGAATTTTTGAGTAGTCTTGTTAACCCCCTCTCCAAAACAATTTGGAGATGAATCTTAAAAATGAATTTGAGTTACTAACTGTTCATCTGTTCACAACTTGTAAGTTAGTCTGCTCTTCCACTTTTAAAGCTCTCCTTTTGAGATGAGGTGAGCGTAACCCTCAGCAGTACTAGTCTTCCCCTTTTTGCTCAGACTAGCGACAAGGTCCAGGGGAACGAGGTTAGCAGGAGTGTGAACTTTGCGGATCTGTCACACCAAGTATCCAGGCTGCCCCACCCATCTTCTGGAAGAATCGCTTTCCAGTGAAGTTCTTCACATTGCTGTTGATACCCTGACAGCAGAATTAGGGCCTCAGAGCTGGATGTTTCCCAGCCTTATACAGATTCCCAGTGAGCTGAAGGGCAAATAAAGCTCCTTCTCTCCTGTGTATCCTGTATTTGGGGGTGACATCCTTGTGTATACAGAGATTGGAGACTGCTATACTTATTTTCCCAATGTTCAGGTAGGGTGTACAGACACATCATCAAGAGTGCATTTTACCTGCTCAGGCCATTAAAACGCGTCTTACAGTACGGGACAAAGAATCACAAAGAAAGAAGAAAAAACTATATTTGCTTATGACATGCTAGAGACATTGCATTTTTCTTAAAACTGGAAACTTTATTCAGATACAAAATTCATCTTATCCTGCGTAATTCAAACGGGTTTCAACTCAAATCCATTAATGCTAAAAAGAAACAAAGTACAGTGGGGTTTTCTCCTTCTTCGTGTCCTATCCCCATCCTTCCAAATGCAAGTATTCCCTATTTTAAAAGAGTTTGGGAGTATAATTTCATTATGCAGAAATATGATGACAGAATTTCTCCCCACATTAGAAAGCAAATACCTCCTTTTCTTGCAGCTGGACAATGCTATTTGAGGAACTGTTAGGAAAAAGCATTTTGGTCATAGTCTTATATGCATGAAGTACAGACATCCCAACAGCAAGAGAAACATCTTTCGGCATACCAGTCCAGCAATTTAACCCTCTGTTGCTTCCTCACTTACTCTATACAAGTCAAGGGCCCTGTACATGGGACCCTCACTACAAGAAAGACATTGAGATTCTGGGGCGAGTTCAGAGAAGGGCAACAAAGCTGGTGAGGAGTCTAGACAACAAGTCTTATGAGAAACAGCTGAGAGAACTGGGGAAAAGAAGGCTCAGGGGAGACTTTATTGCTCTCTACAACTACCTGAAAGGAGGTTGGAGAGAGGTGGGCATCAGTCTCTTCTCCCAAGGAACAAGCGATAGGGCAAGACCAGGTGGCCTCAAGTTGCACCAGGGGAGGTTTAGATTGGATATTAGGAAAAATTTCTTCACTGAAAGGGTTATCAAACATTGGAACAGGTTGCCCAGGGAAGTGGTGGAATCACCATCCCTGGAAGTATTTAAAAGATGGGTAGACAGGGTGCTGAAAGACATTGTTTAGTGGTGGGGTTTGGCAGTGTTAGGTTGATGGTTGGACTCGATGATCTTAAAGGTCACTTCCAACCTAGACGATTCTATGATCAGTCCTTGCCATAGGGGAAAGGCAGGAAGATAGTTGGTTTTCCCCACTCTACAATTCAGTCCTGTTGCTCTATAGGCTGGTTTTGAATTCCTCTTCTAGGATTTCCTAATCATGGTTTCACTAATTGCTCCTTGCCATTAAAAAAAAAATAAAAAATGCAGAGCCAGGATGTTCCTCTTTGTTTCAAGGTTACCTTTGACCATCACCGTTACTGTGCTGAGTTGTCTAGAATGAGCACCCCTGCCACCACGAGCAGCACTCGCAAAGCCCAAAGGATGCCTGCCTCTTCAGCCTCATCACTGAGCTCTTCTGAAATACAACCAAACTTGCCAAGTCCTGCAGCTCTGTGGTTAAACATGACACAATTTTAAGTCAGCATACGGCTTGCTTTGTTATCCGCTGCTGAAGATTACTGGCTTATCCAAACCCTTGATTCATGGATTCATAAGAAAGAGTAATTAATGCACCTGTCTGGATGAAGAACAGTTCAGCATCTAGGAAGAGGGGGAGAAATTGAAATACGTTTATATTCAGCAATAAATTATTTTTCTCAATTAGCATTTTAATATGAAAATGAAGCATCATGAGTTTCTCCAAAGGTAACCAATTCAAATAGCTTTTTGGGAGGGTTGTGGGTTTTTTTTTCTTCAAGGAAAGGGCAAGGCAGAGGATCTGAAGGCAAAGTTAATTTTGCAGGATACTATACTCCACTCAACACTTAGCCTTTCACCTGTGAATGAGCATTGTGTAACTGGGACATTGCAGAGGGAATTGCGGCATCTGGAAGGTTTATGTAGACAAACTGACCATAATCTGTTTTAAAAGCCAGAAAATTCTTAAAAAGCCAGCTCTCTAAAGAGCTTAACTCTCAGTCATGTCATGAAAGCACAATATTCTTACAACAGAGTGGAATAACTACTGTTTCATGCCTGCCTTAGACAGTAGCACAAGGATGCTTAGTACCATTACATTCCGATTATTATAAAGCACAATTTCTTCTTGCCATTATAGATGACGCTGATATATTAAGCCCCAAGATCTCTTCTACCCAGGCAATATTATTCGACTTGTTCCACTGGGAAGGAGTCCCAAAGGTTTTGGTGCAACAAAGATTTGTTCAAGCTGCACCCCTTTTTTTGGAAGTGACACTTTCATTCTCAGTCATACCAGCAGGCCTTATTAGCAACATCAGTCTCATTGGCTTTTATTCCCACAGCCCCAGAACGCCTCCCAGCTGAGGAGCCATGCGCTGGCTTCCCATCTTCTGACATCCCCAGAGCTTTAAAGCAGATCTGTGCAAACCTACTCAGGGCAAAAAAAGCAGCAGCAGCTGAGAATTTAATTTGAGAATTTAAAATGTGTAGCATAAAAAAGAACTCAGACTTGGGAAGAAAACAGATTTCTTCTGAAGAAACTGAAAAAGCCAAAACAAAATATCCCCACATCACTAAATCAAGCACCCTTCAGTACATCGCAGCTAAGCCTTCTCCTAGCTGAAGATCATGTGGCTCATGCCTGCAGTCTCAGGATTTAGTAATGAATGAACATATGCATTTTGTCTCAGTAGCAGTGGGTGAAAAGCGAATCCTCTCTTCTTCTTGTGCGTGCCTGTGCACAATTTGGAGCACAAAGAGGAGTCCTTGCTCCAGCAAAGTCATTGGCTTCCTACAATCCGGGGGGGAACTCACTTGCAGTGGCTAATGCTAGAGGTGTGTAACTACTCTATGTCAGTGAATAAATAGCCCAAGAATGAAATGGGCTCAGGCCTCACATACTTAGGAAAGCTGACACAGGATTATTGCTATTTGGAAGTGCAAATATGCACTACAATATATACCACATGTTGAAGTTCTCAGCAACAGTGTTCTTCAGCTTTAATTATATTGTCAAAGCACCAATTTCACCAAAGGCTATAGGATTAACAGTGCCAGCATTGCAACCTTTCACAAAGAGTAACACCCTTCAATCCAGAGTGTTTTGCTGCAGCACACAGTTGAAATTTAATTTCTCCACCATATGAAAAATTGAAATACTTAAGTAATAACATTCAGCAACATCATCTGCCATCTGATAGTGCACAGAAACTGGGCAATTATGTTTCGCCTCGGGTGGCTAATAGGCCCATTTCAAATTTCAGGCATTATCAGATAATAACACTGCCTGCATCTGAGTATGTTATTATAATTATTAACCGTAAAGAAATGGGGGGGGGGGAGGATTGTTTTTAATTATTTAATTTTGAAGTGCAATAAGATAAGTTCATTGTTCCCCATGAGCTAACATTCAGAGACCGAGCGCTGGCATCACTGCAAATTTAACTCAGTTCAAACTGACTTCTTTTCAGATTCATAAAACCTTATCATTGCTATTTGGAATAAGTAGGTCTCAGAGCAGGGAGACTTGCATAGAAACATTACATGGGAATAAAAATGGTAATGGCAACAGAAACTCTGAGGGATCTTCCACCAGAAGCCAGTTTATTTCTGATATCATACTTAAAAACTGTGGTCAGTGTTTTAGATCAATTACTGTATTTTAAGTATTTAGCTTTCAAACTCTTCTTAGGGTGTGGATTTTCAGACTTGAGAAGAAACAGAATCCAGATGAAATATCCTTATAAATGTCAAAATTTAGGGCCAAAAATGTGCACAAGCTTAAAAAGTGGAGAAATGGTTTTGGAGATAGGGGCCCTTGGTCAAAATTGTACTGGAGGCCAGCAGTTTGCTCTTGTAGCCTGGGCGAAAATACATAAAGGCAATGTATAGCTATTTTGACCAATTTCCCATCCTCCATATTTGTACCTATAGCAAAAATTACTTAACGCCAAGGTGAAATACAGCCTTAGGCTTTCTAGATTTATAAACGCTTCAGTGCATAGAAGGAATATTGAATACATTCCTTCCTATAGAAAGAAATAGAAAATTCAATTGATATAGAAAATTTAATAAATAAACTACATAGTGAAGAAATTAATATTAAGCTATGTAGAGGTCTGTGATATTGGTATTTTTCAAAACTCGTGGCTCACAGGTAACATGCAAAGTGTTTTGATAATTGCTTTTTAAAAAAAGTAATTTTCTTGCATTCTGTAGGAAAAGCTTCAGAAATAGTGTGGTGAGTTTACACTTTTGGCCCAAACATAAGGCGGCAGAAAAAGGCTAACTAATTATTTAAACCCCTTTCATTATTTCATGGGAGACTGCTCTTTCTGATTCTCAAAGGTCATTTACTGCACAAAAGGACTATCATGCATGAGAGTTGAGTGCTCTGTAAAAAACACATTTAACAGAGTTCCACAAAAAACAGAGAATGAGAAGTAAAGGTCCACAAAGACAGAAAATAACAAGTAAAGGCAGTTAAAAACAAGTATTTGTCCAATCACCTGGAGGCAAATGGTTCTTCATTTGAACAACCACCATGACTCACGTCAAGCCACCAGCATCATGCCTGCTCCAGTCCCACCAGTTTCCCAACCTCCATATGAACCACTTCACAAGTGAACTTCATGCCTCTTCTACCATCATACATCTGTGTCTGCGAATGTGCTACAAGTAACTGCATTTTTCTGAAAAATTATGGAGAAGTTAAGAATTTAGCTTTCATGGGTGTCCTTTCCGCTATGAATATCGCAGTTATCTCATGAAAGATATTTTTCAATTAGAAAAGCAGGAAAATCCTGCTGCCCCCTGCAGTGTTAGAAGGTGGTTGTGAATGAAGATGCATTTCAGGGGACTCAGGGCACTGGACAGCCAAGCACTGCTCCTGCAGATCGCTCCAAAGCAGAGCTGTTCTAACTCCTTAAAGGTTACTGTGCTGGCTAAACACAACACTTCACATTTTTCCATTAACTAATCTTAACTATACATGTGGATTTAGTTGTAAGGGATAAGGCAAATAGATTACAAGAAGGTCTCCGACTCAGCAGCAGACTGTTTGATGAAGAACAGGTCTCCCTTCTGAACCTTCATGAGCTTTCACAAAACAGCCTCGCTAGCACTTGCGTAGCCACTGCCAGCATTTTGCAGCTCCTCTGGTCCTGTGGTCCAGGAAACTGGGCAGTCATCTCCAACACTTCACTCCCGAGCTGCCTGCAAGATTTCACGATCTGGCCAGCCCAACCTGTGCAGCCAGATCATGTGCAAAGCGAGGCACTCAGTAAAGGGGAGGATTGATTCTCCCACGTGTCGATAGGAAACTAGGTATCCAACACATGCCTTATTTAGGTTTTTATAAAAACTGAGAACATCGGTAACAGGCAGATAGAGCTAAGCTGAAAAACATACTGAATTGTAATCTCCAGCGTGAGATTGCTGAGATTGTAACCAGGTCTGCTCAGGAAGAGCTCAGGCAAAACGATCCTGCCACTGACATGGAACCCAAGAATCAAGTGTATGTTTGTGGTTAGGTGTTGATTTTATGATTTTTTTAACTACCAGAAAATTTTTTGCATAGGTACTTTTTCAGGGTCTCAACGTGTAGTTTTTCAGTATGCCATACATAGTTGTTTAATGCTTCAGCCTTTCAGTGCCATACAAGAGGTAAGTGGAAAGGCTGTAGAAATTTTCCATTAGCAGTGCAGCTTAGCAAACATTTTTTTTTACAGTACATTATTGATAGGGTATTTAGCAAATTCTGAATGGCAGTTTACTTGCCAGTTTGCAAACACTCCATATATTGAGTATTAAGATATTAAATTTTATTTGCTCTCAAATATAAGTAAATCACATAACTTTTTAAAAAAAAAAAAAAAAAANNAAAACAAAACAAAACAAAAAAAAACAAAAACAAAAAAAAAACAACCAAAACACACAACTCATAGGCAGAAATAAAACTATTTAGTCTAGGGAAACAAATCTCTTCAGCTGTGGAAATCTTCTTCTCTCTGTCTCTCTCACTCCCTTCCTTCCTGATATTTCGAAATGGCACTGGCCCAAGATACAGTAATCCAGTTTGTTCAGTGACCAAACACTCTCTCATGCCTGGAGGATCAACTTGAGATGCCGCACAGCCAGAATCAATTCGTGAAGCTGACATCCGAGCATCCTCTGAAGGCTGCAGTACCTGGGGTGCCTGAAATGCCATTATCTCTCCCTGTAAGTGGTGAATCTCAAGAGGTGGAATCTCTTTTTCCCTGGCCTCTTTTCAATGGCAACATGTCAGGTTTTAATTGCCTAAAAGGGTCTTAAATTTAAAATGCTTTTTCCCAGGTTCTTGGATAATTTAAATCCTTGACTGGTTCATTAAAAGGCCATTTGCAATGAGGCCGGCTGGCGCATCTCTCACTTAGCACGCTCAGCCGAGCTAGGAATGGAAGTAAATAAACAGCATCCACCCCACCTGACGCTGAGTGCAAATGTTTGTGGGTGCCCACAGTGGTAGTGGAGGGGCACAAATGGGTATATTGTGGCTAAAGGGCTCAGTTCTTTCTTGCCCAAATATATAAGGTGAAATCCTGGCTTTAGTGAAGTCAGCGGCAAAATTCCCAAAGGTTTCAATGGGACGAGATCTTTCCCTCAGTTAGTTCCAGAGGGTTCCTATAGGGTGGAGCCTTTGAAGGGGCAATGTAAATAGATAGATGATCCATAAGGGTCCAGTGTAGCTCATTGGAAAACATAAACCCAGTAGAACAACAACATGTAGTAGATGTATGCTTTGGCTAGATGCCTTCCTCAGCGTTTTGCATTTTCACCCTGTATTCTGTTTGTGTCTGTGTATTAGTTCAAAATGATACAGTATTAGATAAGATATGGCAGTGGTAACACAATTTAAAGGAGCATTCAGATCAGTAAAAATCAGTTTCCTGATGAATGGAAATGGTCCCTCTAACAAAAATGGAAAAGATACATTCTCAATACATTTGGAACTGACTTTGAGAGAGTGAGGAAATTGAGAGACAAGGGTAGGAATAGCCTCTTGTACAGGTTCTGCTTTCTATACAACATTCATCTAAGAACCTAATATTTTTAAGTTTGGAAAATATTAATATTTTCCAAAGTTTTGAAAACAGTAGTTAGGAACATATCATTAGAAAAATCTCAGTTCACATGTAATGCCTATATATATGTATATGTGTAGGTGGTACTCATAGACACCGCACTCACTATTCAAATATATATATGAATATATATGTATACATACACACAGTAGTAATGAGACCCATAATGCAGCCACCCATATTGCTCTTACACAAATGCACATATGCTGTGCACACTCACCTCCCAAATGTTACAGACCCTGATCACAGATGTTTCACCAGCCAAGACTGCTTGCAAAATTCCAGTTCTTAATATCAACCAATATACTAGTAATTATGCTTGGCACTTACACAACCTTTTTCAGGTAACGGATACCTTCTGGATGCTGAGAGGTTTTCTTTTACAGAAAGACCATACATTTGTGGTATCACAGTTTCTTGCCACAAGCTTGGCACTATACAGCGCTGAAAAGTTTTGCTCTGCAGTGCAGCCTAGTCTGTACTGTACAAATGTTAGATGCTGCTGATAGCTCTAATGAATTTTTCAGGTATTTGAATTTTGTCTCTTAGGTAACTGGAAAGTGAAATCTGGGTGCAAGTTCCAGCTTACCAGACAGGTTCAGTGGTGAAGCACAACTGTTCATTCCCAAATGCCTAGGTATTTATATTTTCCTGATGTGCTTCTTTCCATCACAGTTTAAATTAAGCAGTCTGTTTAGCTTCTTTTTCACACATTTCCCAAGGAGAACAAAATAGGAAGTGTGTCCTTTTAAACTCTCTTTTATTTTTTTTTAAACCTATCTGCTTCCTTCCCCCCCTTCTTTTGGAAACGTTGTCCACCTTGGAAAGCATGTTCAACAAAAGCAGTCTCTTTCTGCTTTCTTTTTTCTTTAACAGGTTAAATTTTCCTGGGTTTCATTTTCCTACTTTTTACTGTCGCTTTGCGGTACAATAAAACAGTGAGAAAATGATCCATCTCTGTAAAGGTTGTTTGTTATTAAACTTAATACCTATTTGAACTGCTGCTTCTTTTTCTTGAAGGCTCATGTTTGTCTTTAATTAAAAAGAAAGGATGTGCATGATGCATAGCTAGCTCTCTCTGATCTTTACTGTTTGATACCATCCATTCAGATATAAATGTTTTTTCTTGTTAATTCAGACACTAAATCAATGCAACAAATCTGAAGGTCTACTGCAGTGTTCATTTGTCTGTGGGATTTTTGTTTTCTTTTCTTTAAAGAAAGTGTCAAAAAAGGTGATATTAAGCTGGCTGGATCTCAAGACTTTAATATTTAAAACACAGAGCACAGCAAGACAAGATCTGTTCTAGGTAATTCAGAATGTTTTGCAATGCAATGCAAACATCTACATTAGGAAATCATCAAACTTAAAGAGTTAAATACTAAAAGTGGGATAATTTGAAGCTGACCCTGCTTTCCCCCCAGTGAAGGCAATACTAATACACCCAGAGGATTAGCAGCCTTAATACAGGCTAAGGGTATCCACGTCTGACTAGCTCCTCTTTCATGCTATGCTTCAGTCCATATTCCCAATCAGTTCAATTTACCATTGCATTCTTTTTTCAGATGTGAACTGGACCATAACTTGGAGCCTCCTTTCTCCCCAAGAAAATTACAGTCCTCTTGGAGACAATGTCTTTTCTGCTTTAGTTTTAAAATTTTCCAGTTAGATTTGTAATACAAGATGAAATTACATTTCCATATCTTCTCCTGCTGGCTCTCCCAGCTTTCCTGCTCTTCAGCTTTACAAGCTAAGCTCACAGCATTTCTTTTTAAGCAAGGTCTTGCTAATCTCCTCCATTCAGCCCTGTCATGTTTGGCCCCTCAGGGTAGATCACATTGGAATAGGGAAGAGAGGGGATCTGGTAAGTGATGAACAGAAGATATTTTGCATGTTTGACTACTTTCTCTTTTTAAAAAATATTTTCTTCAGATTGCTTAATGTCTTCTTCATATTGCAAGTATCTTTTTTGTTGGAGTCATTTATGAAATCCCTGCTGAAGAATTCTATCTTGAAAATTAGCCAGCTGGGGACTAGAACAGTTAGGAAATAATATCATTACAAAGCAGTAATGTGTTAATAGTGCCGTTACAGCTTTGTAATTCCTACTGTTCTCATATCCCTGGCCTGCTATATGCTGATTTTTCCTTGCACTAAAGGAATTGCTATAGCAACATACCTTCAAACACGTATGATTAATATTTTATATGCCAATGACTGACTAGATATTTGTTCTAGACATAGCATATTGAAAAACAAGATGGAATACCTGCCATGAATCCATAGAATAGAAACTGATTTATACTGGGAGAAAAATAAATCATAAATTGAATAAGAACAAGAGAAAATACAATTTCATAGATTCATAACACAGGCAAGTTGATAAAATATGCTGCAATGCTTTGATCTCTCTGGTATACCAGTGTTAGTCTAAAAAACACAGAATATCACAAGCCATTTTAGTATTGTATAAAAAAATGTGATTTTTTCCACATAGGAAAACAACTGTATTGCTTTTTTTCACTTGTGGACAGATGCTTCAACCCAGCAGCCAGATTCTTCCTTAGACCCTAGGAAAGAGAAAGATGTCTCAGTTCGGGAAACCAAAAAGTGGTCACATTCTGCAAATTTAACCTCACATGCACCTTCAGAGCTACAGTCAAGAAGGTGTAAACATTTGTGCTTCTCTTAACTTCATCTCTGCTTGGTATCATTCAGGATTTTGCATAACTGACTATAGCTGCTATTCCTGGTCAGGATAGGCAATTAGAAGCATATGCTTTGCCTTTTTCGTCTCAAAAGCTAATTATACACAATTGACCATTAACCGCATGGGATGATAGTTACTGGAGGCTTGATTAAACTTCTTTTCAGAAGTCGCCCAGTTTGTGTGATGCATCTAATGGCAGAATTCCCTCGTCTTCTAAGGTAAAAAGCACCAGGCTCTCTCCCAGTGTAGTCACAAATTTCATCTTTTAAAATGCTGAATAAAGAGTAAAGCCAACTCATGCAGTGAATGAGGCCGTTGTCAAGAGCAAAACTGCCTTACTATGAATTAAAATAGCCACGGCTGGCAGATTCACCTGACGGTGCGTGTGTACGACTCCTCTCTGCCTGTGATAAATACACCTTCTAGACATTCACAAAGAGAAATATCTCAGACAATCTGTCTTAAATGACACTTCTAGAGTAACTTATGTTGGCTGCTTTCTTAAAAGATCGAGATTTTTAAAGGCATGGTCTTCCCACTGACAATATCAGGGCCTGAGTGTCAAGGTCAGTTTGTCTGCCAGAAACACATGCCTTCCCACTTTACAGGGATAAGTGTCCCAGGCATCTCTGGATATCCCTGACCAATTAAGTGGGCAGGTAGCTGCATGGGTGAGTTTGATTTATGACTGCATATAAACAGCTGCTCATCCTTTTATCTGAACATCCACTTCTTATGCCCAAGTGCTCAGATCATTTAACAAAATCTCAGCTTCCTCTGTCTTAGCATTTTTGGGGCTCGCAGCCTTTTGTAGGCTTTCAGCTTTGACACACCATTAGCCAAGGCTGCTGGAAAAAATGTCCCTAGCCTCTCTTTTTAAGTCAAAATCGCTAAACTCTGATTGTGACAGCTGTAAGGTTCAGGTAGCCATTTAGTATCATACCGTCAAATAACTTGTGCCTCAATTTCCTTCCTGGCATCCTGGCTCATGTTTTCCAAATAATTGCCCATGGTCCTACACAACCTCTGTATCTTTTCATGTTTCATCCTGAGCATTTCCTCAAACTAACTGTTCTCCAATCATTTGTCGAAGATCTGTAAAGATGCCAGTTCACTCCACCTCACCCCAATTCTTTTGAGAAGGAAAGGAGTTAAAAAAAAAGAGGGTGAAAAATCCCCTCTCTATTCTCTTAAATAAGCATAACTAGATTGTCTGACAACTGTCACTTTAAATGGATGCAGTGTGCGCCTTTGTCAGAATGGATGGAAGCTCATCAGCAGTCATCAGTGATGGGAGGCAAGGAAGTAAACTAAATTGCTGAGTGAACTTTTATAGAAACATCTAAGTCTTCCTGAGCCATCACTGCTGGCTTCGCTAGTAGACACAAAACTTAATCCCAGAGCTTCTTCAGCACTGATCTTTACCAGAGTGTTGACTGCTAGTTGCATTCTGACTTGGGGGAGCGAAGGGAAGAATGGGATAACACACGTGATGAGCAGAGAAAATCCCACTGTCCCCTCTGCGATCCATTCCCTCCTCCCATCACACATCTCTCACCATCCATCCTTGCTGCAGAAATGACAGCTTCATCCTGTCATTTCAAGGTTACATGCTTTTAAAACCACATTAACAAGGGCTCTCTTTTTCTTTTTCCCCCAAAATCAAGAAGGGGCTGAGGGAGGTAGAACTCCAGTGAATTGCTAATCAGAGATTCAATCCCTGAAGAATACTAGCACAATTCTTCTTTGGTTATATTTTATCGTGGTGTTATTTTAAAATATTCTAAGCCAAGTGCCTATTCCACCTCCATTTGTCTGACTGCTATCTATACGCTGTCTGCACATAATGATCAAGGGGATTATAATAGTGCTCTATCATAATTCCCAATGAAGAAGCTGTACTCTTGGATACATGTGCCTTTTCCAGTATCCCTGTACCTGTATGAAAGAGTACAGTTGCCTCAGTTGTGCTGAGACAATGGTGTGAGTGAGTTTAAATATGTTTTTCTAGACTGTTCATATGTTGAGAGTCCCTTTGATCTTAATTCTGACTTTGTGTTAGTTTAATAAGCAAATTCAAGGCTCATAAAGATTTAAACTCATCAAGCAGAACTGAGTGGTTGGTTTGGGTTGGTTACTAGAAAGACATTTGATAAGAAAGATCTTACTATTGAAAAAGAAATTAGATTTATGAGGCCAAGTTCAAACCTGCAAAACAATGCATTTGACGAACGTTCAGATTTTTCAGCTGCAAGGACAGAGAACCTCTTAATCGCCTCACTCCAACACTTACAGCAGGAACTTGCAATTTCCATCACCTGTAAATCGTCCCCTAGTGATTCTGCCCCTGCCAATTAAAAATATGTTTCTGACAGCAAAAATACATGGTAAAATCTGGAGCTGTTTGTAAGGCTAGCAAGAATCCACATTACAGCTTCTCTGCATCAATTTACCCAAGTCTCCAAATGTGCTCTCAAGAGAGAATAACCTTCTTGAGATGCCACTGGTGCAGAAGCAAAACATACCCAAATTAAACCACTATAATGGGACTAGGTAGCCTTTAAAGTAACAGAAAATAGCATTGCATCAGCAATCCTGTCCCTCTCAAATGGGAAGAAATTTCAGACTATAAGTATGTTTCCAAGATATTTTGTCTCCAGAATTATTCCATGGGGAAGGTATGGTTAGAAATCAAAATAAAAACTTTTTAAATCACCTGCTTTTGCTATACTCTAACTAAATGAGAAAGGATGGAATATTAACAATTGCAGAAAGCTGAGATAAATCATATATTCTGGACCATATAAGATGATAGTTAAATACTGCACTGAGACACGACTGGTGTAATGCAACTTTCCCATTTTTCCACACACTGAGACAGCCTAAGTTTTACTTTCCTGAATCAAGAGACCAAAAACTCTGCAGAATATGAAGATACACTTTATTTCTCACTCAAGGGTGGATATACTCCACCTGTGAACGCAAAGGAAAATGTTCCTTCCCTTCTTCACTAAATTGAGTCTTCAGATTTATGAACATTCATAAGATGGTGGAAGACCCTTGGTCCTGCATCTGCCAGAGAAGAGGGCAAATATGGACATGCTACATTTTGAAAAACTGGAGGAAAAGTCACATATCCTGTATTGTGGCACGTGCTCTTCCTGGCTTAAGAAAAGGGAAGTAAGCCAGAGAAGAGTATATGGAATCTAATGTGATCTCCAAACATTTGAAAACTGTGGGATAGAACAACTCAGCTAGATTACACAGAAATGTGTAGACATAGGATATGGCACTTACTAAATATGCTCAGATGTTTGGTAACTGTTTCTGAAGCTTTGAAAAACTTTCCATTGTGGGAAAGCCATCTGGCAGGTCATCAACAGTTACTCGATGAGAAATTCTTTATGAATGTGAAAGTTAAGGACTGCCCTGAGTCTGACTGATGAAGAACCAAAAGATACATCTGCTGGCAGGGCTAAGTCCCAGATCTTTATCAGTTTCAGTTGAGACAAGAACTGCTGGGAGAACAGTCAGACACCCCAGAAAGTTTCTGACAGGCTTCAGAAAGCCAGTGAGCAGTGAGGAAATGCTGGGGCAGGGAAAGTCTTCTCAAACTCTGAGCATGGATGACATTTGCACACACACACTGTGGTCATGCCATAAATTTTAAGAACTGTCTTGGGAACAAGATGAGAAGAGAATGCCTTTGTATGCAATAAAAAGTGCTCAAAACCTCATGTTTGGATATAGAACAGCAACAAAGTGGGGAGACTGTATGAGGAATACAAATAGAAATGCTCTAGTAAGTTTTGTTTAAAATATATTGAGGGTATTCAAAATACAATTTAGTGTTTCAGTTTGCAATATTTTCTGTGTACATTAAACATTTGCTTTATTAAGGAGCTGTGTGGTACTTTAAAAATTGTCTGGAAAATATGAACACCTGTTTCTCCGAGCTGTACCCCCAACCCCTTGAAGTGTGAAGCTTTGAGTATGCCCTGAAGAGCCAGGACTGTCAACATTACCTGAGCTAAGAGTTAAAAGTGAGTGATAGGAAGATGGGAATTTAAGGAGCTGTACAAAACATTGCACACACCATTATATTATCATAGCTTAGTTTGGCAAAAGCAAACAGATATTTAAACAGAAAATACCTCAAATCTGCTAGCCTACGTCTCAGTGTCCTTAAAACTTCCTTGTGGATATGCTACATCAGCCCAAGTTCAGCATTACTGCAAAAGACCTCCTGATTTCCCCTTCCAGCCCTCCTTAGATCACCTTCCTTGATCACTACAGAAACCATCATTATTGCTGGCTTGCTGTTGAATCCTCGACCTGCAGGATATCTTCCATTCAAGCTTTGTGCTGAGGTACCACATCTGGGCTCTGCCTTGATGCAAATTGGTAATATTTTCTGCTTAAAAGCTCTTAGACCCGTTCCTTCAGAGCAGAAAGTCTCATTCTCCATCTTGAATACTGCAGTGTTCCTCCCCTTGCCCTTAACAAAAGCAGTCCCACCTCTCTAGAAAGCTGCTGTCCTTTCTCCTGGCTTCTTGAGCTGACTGTATCAAACCTCTCTTTGCCTTCTTCCAGTGGCTTCCTTCTTTCTTGGTTTCAATTCTGAGGCCCTCCACAACTTATCCCCTCCTTGAAATCATCTTTTACCATCCAGTTAGCCCCTGTTGCCAGCTTTTCTATACCCATTTTGTATTTGAGCTTTCTCCATGCACTGTGATGAGCTCCTGAAAAAATGTTCCCAAAGTCACCTTGGTATCTTGCTTCACATCTGTTTTCCCATTGCCTCAAATTTACTAACAACTCAAGACCCCATTCTGTACTTGTGGATGCCCTCGGGAGTTTTGCTACAAGCATGAACAGCAACAAGAGAAAGCCTCTGTTATGAAATGCTGGGAGAGTGTTATAAACCTTAGCTGATGTTGTGGTTGCCATGTCATCAGTGTATTTGGTTGCATATAGTTTCTTTTTCTTCTAATGGAAAAAATAAACAAGTAAAAGCTGTTTTGAAGGGGGGGGGGGGGGGGTTAAACTATGTACAATTCAGTTCTACAAATGACTGGAAGCATTTCAGTGGAAACTAGTTTGAATCATAACCTTAAAACTGAACACCTCTTGTCCCTGAAATTCAAGGTTGAAGGAAAAGTTCAAGCTTCGAATCTCCTCAGGTTTTAATTCTGGGCTGCATTCAAAACCAGAAGGAGCTAACTTTTCCAAATGCAATTTGATGTGGCCTGGGATAGCATAAATCTCATAGAAACATGTGGGAAGAGTTTTACTGATAGAAAGAACATGGAAGTATTGTTTCTTGAGAAAGCACAGCATTATAAAGTTAACGTATAATTTTTCTAAAATCATTGCCACTCTGACATTAAAGATGTGGGCCATTAGTCCAGAAGAAGAGCAGAGTAACTTTGAAAAATTCTTTGCATCCCAATTATATCTTGTTATGTTTATTTCTAAGAACATAAGAATAACTGCTGGGTAAAGCTAATGATGTCCAACGCTGTCAAAAGGACAGTACAGTTGAAGGAAAACATTTGATCTTGTCCACTTTTTGTGGTTAGTTCTTCTCACACTCCCAGAGAATCCAGGAAGACTGTTTTAAGGGTATTCCAGGACACGTTCATGACTAGTCCACTTCAGTTCTTAGTACAGATCTGCCACCTATTAATTCCTCTAATTCTTTCCTGAACCTAGTGGTACCCTCTGCTTCCACAGCTTCAAATGGTTACAGGTTGCGAAAGCTCACAACCCTCTGTGAAAAGACACCCTTTCATCTGTTTTAAACCAACCTCCTACTAGCTTCAAATGCTCACAAGTCCAGTTGCTATGCAGCGTGGCAAAGAGCAGTTCTGTATTTGCCTTATCCACTGGCTTTTACAATTTTATAAAACTTGATGACATCTCCCTAACCCAGCTGTCTCTTCAAGCTGAACAGTCCCCAACTTTTTAGTGTCTCCTGGTAAAGTAGCTGCTCCAACCCCTTGAACATTTTCTTGCCCTCCTCCACACCAGCTGTACAATATCCCTCATCAGATGTGGAGATCAGAAGTACACACTGCATTCAAAATGTAAGCCCATCAAACTTTTATATAATTCCCTCCATCTTCCTTTCTGACAATGTCCAACATTTTTTTGGCTGCTGCTGCGTGCTGAACTGATGATTTTAGCGACAATTAAGATCTCTTTCCTGACCTGTAACTGCCACCTCTACATTTAACACCATCCAGTAGGCCTATTTAGATTATTTTTTTCCAGACGTTTTCATTCGTATTTATCTGCACTGGTACCCCTTTGCCACCTTTTTACCCTCACACTTAGTTTTCCAAGGTCCTTCTGAAGTTCCTTGCCATTAGCATGGAGTTTGGCTGTCTGAGAGAGCTTAGTACCAGCTGCAGCCTTGGAGATCGCACTGCAAACTCCCACCACCACATCATTGACGACGGTGCTGAATAAAACTGGTTTTAGCACTGATCCTGAGGGAACAAACGGCTGACATGTCCATCCAGCAAAGCCGCCTTTAAGGACAGCTATTTGCTTTCTATCCTTTTACCAGGTTTCACTCCATAAATGACTCTTTCCTCCAAACCCATGGCAACTTAGTTTCCATAATAACTTCCAGTGTGGAACCTTAACAACATCTTTTGGAAATGCCATGCTATGTCCCCAGGGAAATCCTTTTTCCATGTGCTTATTGGCATGCTCACTGACACCATCCATGAGCTTGAGCAGGCTACTGAGACAGGACTTCCTTTTGAAGAACCCAGGCACCTTTCCTAAAAGACCATGTTCTCAATGCTTTAATTTTATAGAGTATACTCTCTGATCTGACTTAACAGTCTGTAGCTATTCCTGAAGACTTTCAAAACAGACTGTTGCATTAAACAATGATGCCTAATCTCCATAAAGCTTATTCTCAGAGTTTTATTCATTTCTGGAGATGGATAAATGTTGCAAGTTTCCCAAAGCTGTGGCTCTTGTTGAAAATTATGTTTATATGCTAAGTAAATAAGACAAAGGGAAACCAGCTCAAACAAGAGCTTGCACCCCCTTGATTTCATTGCTAGGCAAAGAAAACAAAACCAAAATAAACCTCAGGTGTGTTACAGCCTTACAGATAAAATGCAATTAGCAGCATGATACGAACTCATCATTCCAACCAGGTTTCTGACCTGTATATATAGCCCCCCATATTTCTATACGAGGTAGTCTTTTCTTCTATTTTAAGTCCTAGTTAAGTTCTGCTATTTGTTTTTCATTGTTCTCCCTTCATCCATCATTTTTTCTCTGCCTTCCATATCTCTTACCTTCTCCATTTTTCCCACTAAAAAGCAGTAAAAATGCTAAATGATAACATCTAATAAAATACTTTCCTCTGTTACTAGAAGAAATCTACCCTCCACATTCATTTGAAAATCAAAGTGCTAAGAAAAACTGGTCAATTATTGAGAAAATATTATCCTTTCAATGGCAGTAAGAAAAAAAGCTAAGCAATACAGAAATATGCTTACAGTTTCAAGTTCTTACAAATGCACCTAATTTAAGGGAAGGAACATGTGATATTCTAAATTTCCAAAGAAATAGATCTAACATTGGACAAACATTCATGCACACATACTTACATAGATTATAGTGAAGTTATGTGAATCAATACTCTAATGGTTTGGCTAAACTACCCTGGCTGGCAAAAATGATGATGCGGTATCCAAGCCTGTCTTTTGGGGGTTCACTTCATGGTATTTATCAGTCTTGACATTTCACCCCCCCCATGCAGTAGAAAGGTTATTAAGAGCACAGCACAAATAGCCTGTGTTCCCAGGAGCATATTATAATCAGAAAGAAAAACAGTGACTGCAGACTTTAATAAGAAAGGGGCTCTGTGTGAGGGAAATACCAGAAATCGCATGGAAGAATTTTGCTCCTGCCTGTGGCTGGGCAGGTCGTCTGGTGCAAAAGGAAGGGACCATCCACCGCCGCCAGCTGGAGCTGCCCTCTGCAGTGACACATGGAGATACAGAGGAGACACAGCCCTTTCGCACTCAGTTCCCATCACCTGCCTTTTCTCTGGTTTAATAAAAAACAAAACAAAACAAAATTAAAAAATGTTGCTTTTCAGCTATGAGGAGCCAACATCTATGGTACTCATGATGTCTTATTCCCTTAATTTTCTTAGTAAACACTACTGGAAATGTACCTTCCATTCCTGTTCCTCCTCTGATGTACTTTTTTTAATTTCTTCATAGTTTATTTTGTAAACCACAAACTGAAGGTTAGCATCATTCCATACTAATTTATTGCTCCCAAGGAAAAATTAGCCAGTACATGACCACCCACTGCCACTGACTCCCACTGACTTCAGGTGGTACAGATACATCGGAGTCATATCCCAGCCACTCCTGACTCTTTCCACAGCATCCCTGCCCAGCAGCTGCCTCTGGCTGCCTGCCCCTTGCCCCTGCATGCCCAGCAGCCAGGAACCCACTAAAGGTGGCGGCTGCAGTGCAGGGTTTCTCTCCATACAGCACAAACTCGCAGCCTCAGATGGGGCCAAAGGGTTGCTGGGGAGCCCTCACCCTACAGGTGAGATGGCAAAAAGCAAGAGTGAGAGGTCTGGGTGTGCAGAAGCAGCCTCAGCCTCTTCAGTTAGGTTGAACCTCAGTGTCCTGCACTAGAGTAGTGTGCAAGGATGTATTAACCCCTCTGTAAGTCATCACAGGGAGGAATAGGCAGATACAACGGGTAGTAGAGAATCATAGAATCATAGAATCACCTAGGTTGGCAGAGAACTTTAAGGTCATCAAGTCCAACCATGAACCTAACACTGCCAAAACCACCACAAAACCATGTCCCTCAGCACCACGTCTATCCATCTTTTAAATACCTCCAGGGATGACGATTCCACCACTTCCCTGGGCAGCCTGTTCTGATGTTTGAAAACCATTTCAGTGAAGAAAGATTTCCTAATATCCATCCTAAACCTCCCCTGGCACAACATTTCCTCTTGTTCCTTGGGAGAAGAGACTGACACTCACCACTCTCCACCCTTTTTTCAGGCAGTTGTAGAGAGTGATAAGGTCTCCCCTCAGCCTCCTTTTCTCCAGACTAAACAACCCCAGTTCCCTCAGCTACTCCTCATAAGACTTCTGCTCTAGACCCCTCACCAGCTTTGTTGCCCTTCTCTGAACATGCTCCAGCACCTCAACGTCCTTCCTGTAGTGAGGGGCCCAAAACTGAACACAGTATTCGAGGTGGGGCCTTACCAGCGCCGAGTACAGGGGGACGATCACTCCCCTAGTCCAGCTCGCCACACTGATACAAGCCAGGATGCTGTTGGCCTTCTTGGCCACCTAGGCACACTGCCGGCTCATTCAGCCGAAGCTCGGCCAAAACCGATACAAGAGCCACTGCTTTCAAAGAGGGGAGGTAGTGGGGGAGTTACAGGAGCCAGTTGCATACACAGGTAAATGGAGCAGAAAGCCTAAGTGCTGGGGCTGGAGCACTCCTCTAGGCCAGCCATATGCCATGTCCTCTCTTGTTGGGCTGTTACACGGACTTCAGCCTCTCGCACTGGAAACACCCTTCAGTCTCAACATCATGTCCTGGCAGCAGCACCCCAAACGTGTCCAAGCAGCAAGGAGTGGAAGAGTACGTGCCATCAAGTTTTCACAGGCAAACTATAACACAACAGGCAGCAGTTGAAGGGATTACAGCTTTTTATTCACTTTTCTGCAATGGTAGGGGTATTTGAAGCATCAGGGTTTGGGTCCTCAGCTACTGAAGTCCATAATCTCGTACATGAAGTTCAACCTTCCTTATTGATCTCTTCACGTACATCAACTCCAGAGCCAATGACTTGAACAAGAATGGAGAAAAGGGAGCACAGAGGTTACGCTGTGACTCCTAACTTGAAGGATGGATCTCTTCATGATGCAGAGAAGGCGGAGTTACTGAATGCCTTCTTGCTTCAGTCTTTACTGCTCAGGCCAACCCTCAGGAGTCCCAGACTTTGCAGGTAACAGAGAAAGTCTAGAGGACGGAGGACTTTCCCTTGGTTGAGGAGGATCAAGTTAGAGATCAATTAAGTAAACTGAACATCTAGAAGTCCATTGGTCCTGATGGGATGCACCCGCGAGTGCTGAGGGAGCTGGCAGAAGCCATTGCTGGGCTGCTCTCCATCATCTTTGAAAGGTCCTGGAGAACAGGCGAAGTGCCTGAGGACTGGAGGAAAGACAATGTCACTCCAGTCTTCCAAAAGGGCAAGAAGGAAGACCCAGGAAACTACAAGCCAGTCAGCTTCACCTCCATCCCTGGAAAGATGATGGAACAGCCCGTTCTGGGCATCATCTCAAAGCATCTGGAGGTTATCAGAAGTAGCCAACATGGGTTCACCAAGGGGACGTCATGTCTGATTAATCTGATAGCCTTCTGTGATGGTATGACTGGACGGATAGGTGAGGAGTGGGCAGTGGATGTTGTCTACCTTGACTTCAGCAAGGCTTTCAGCATGGTCTCCCACATCACCCTCATAGGTGAGCTTAGGAAGTGTGGGTTAGATGAATGGACAGTGGGGTGGATTGAAAACTGGCTGGCAGATAGAACTCTGAGGGTTGTGATTAGTGGCACAGAGTCTAGTTGGAGGCCTGTGACAAGTGGTGTTCCCCAGGGGTCAGTACTGGGCCCAGTCTTATATTCATCCATGACCTGGATGAAGGGATAGAGTGTACCATCAGCAAGTTTGCTGATGACACAAAACTGGGAGGGGTGGCTGACACACCAGACGGCTGTGCTGCCATTCAGCATGACCTGGATAGGCTGGAGAGTTGGGCGGAGAGGAACCTAATGAAATTCAACAAAGGCAAGTGTAGGGCCCTGCACCTGGGGAGGAATAATCCCATGCACCAGTGCAGGTTAGGGACCGACCTGCTGGAAAGCAGCTCTGTGGAAAGGGACCTGGGAGTCCTGGTGGACAACAGGATGACCAAGAGCCAGCAATGTGCCCTTGTGGCCAAGAAGGCCAATGGCATCCTGGGGTGCATCAAGAGGAGTGTGGCAAACGGGTCGAGGGAGGTCACTGTCCCTCTCTACTCTGCCCTGGTGAGGCCACATCTGGAGTACTGTGTCCAGTTCTGGGCTCCACAGTTCAAGAAGGACAGGGAACTGCTGGAGAGGGTACAGCAGAGGGCTACAAAGATGATTAGGGGGCTGGAACATCTTTCTTATGAGGAAAGGCTGAGGGACTTGGGTCTTTTTAGTCTGGAGAAGAGAAGACTGAGAGGGGATCTCATCAATGCTTACAAATACTTAAAGGGAGGCTGCTGGGAGGATGGCACCAGTCTTTTTGCAGTTGTGCCCAGTGATATGACAAGAGGTAACAGGCACCAACTTGACCATAGGAAGTTCCATCTAAACATGAGGAAGAACTTATTTTGAGGGTGGCAGAGCACTGGAACAGGCTGCCCAGAGAAGTGGTGGAGTCTCTGACTCTGGAGACATTCAAAACCTGCCTGGAGGCCATCCTGTGTAACCTGCTCTAGGTGACCCTGCTCTGGCAGGGGTGTTGGACTAGATGATCTCCAGAGGTCCCTTCCAACCCCTGTGATTCTGTGATTCCCCCCCTATTTGACATCTTCAGAATTTCCTAGCATAGCTGACTGGAAAGAACAAGTTCTTTGTGCTTGCAGTTTTGCCTCTCTGCTGCATTTGTTTCTAATTGAGTGACTTTTTATATTTTGCAGCTGAGAAAGATCCTTATTTATTGCTGTTGAAAATCTCACATGTCTAAGTGAACCTCATCATCAGAGGGGATCTGCCTCAGGACTTCTGAATGCATGGCACTGTCTGCTCATGATGCAGCCTATATTATGCTACAAGCAGACACACCCTTTCTACTGCTGAAATTCTCAAGACATCTCTCTGCTGTAACTTCTGCTGCAGTCTCACAGCTCTGGACAATGTGAGGTATATACCAACAAAGCTGATAGACTCAAAAAGCTGCATGTTACCTAGCAGCAATACAAAACCTATAAAAAATATGCCTATGAAGTAGCAGTGTCACTCTCACTGTTCAACTGGAGATCATGATGGGATTGTTTTAGCCTAAGCCCAATCAGTGTCCAGTAAAAATGAAAAATAATGTTGTAATAAATCAGCTTGAACTCCACTCCCCAAGTATTCGGTGACATTATGATTAATTTCTCCATTCACATGCAATCTGTTTCTCTCTTTGCCAAAGTTTCTCCACCATATTTTCAAGCCCAAAGTCACGGCCATCAGTATTTGATTAATTTAACTGGGGATAGTTAAGATAACCTGGGGGTACTATTTAGCTGTAGAGCACCAGACATTAACAACGAAGCTCTGCCTACAGTGGCCATAGGTCAATCATTACTCAGGTAGAAGATTCAATGCAGAATGAAGTGGTTTTCTACCTTTGCCTGATGTAGTTTTGCATCAGCTCTAAAATAAGCCCTCCATGTAACCCCATTACAATTACATCATGCATTGTTTGCATTTGACTGAGGTATAATAACATTTAAACTTGAAAAAAGGCTACACTTTTTAGTTTTTCATGGTACCTTATAGCAAAATGTTCTCTATCAGGACATTTTGCCCATGTACCATATAAAAAATGTATAATGTGAATGTGTAGTATAAATATTTATACCACATTCACTTAACCTCAATCCATCATATATATTCAGCTTTAACTGTGTAAGGTTTGGGGGAGAAGTACAGCTTCTAGGGTAACTTTTCAATAGCCCATGCCTGTTACAGGATGGTTTTTCCTCCCTTCTTCCTCTGTACCCCACAGGGAAAGAACACAGTGGTCAAGCCCAGAATTTATTATTCCAAAACTTAGTTTATTATTTAAAGCCTAATTTGTTGATAACCACATGCTAATCTTTCCTAAGTTACAGACAAACAAAACAACGTCACTGATTTCAACACCACGAGGCATTACCCAAACTCTGTTGGAGATATTTCCCGGGGTTTTTGTATCTTCAGTGGGTTTTGATGGTATCTTTGGCTGCACTCTAGCTGATCTCCTTACATATTGATTACCGCCCTCCCAAATTAGATCACTGTTATCATACTTTTAATTATAGAGGGTTTAAATTAATTAGTTGCATTTAAATTTCTTCGTTCTTGAGGCTTCATTAAACAAATGGATAGAGCTCATTTCCAGTTAGCCTTAGAGGATGAGTGTACTACCTTGCTCACATAGGCAGGAATGGATGCTTTTGTACTCCTCTTGTTTCTCAGACTGCCCAGCCTTTGCTCTGTGTGTATAACTATTCCCTTTCACTAACAATTGTCCTGTACCACATCTGCAGAGGGCTAGAGAAATTCTTTAGCAAAATTTTGGTTGCTTTAGTTTGTTGAAAAATATTTTTGTCAGGTCAATGAAAAAGATTACCAAAGAGATATGAATTTTATAAGTAACACTATATGGATTACACATAGTTACTTAAGACATATAATGTCATCTAATGATGTAAATATTCTTAGCATAAAAATCCCACATACAGTGTTTCATGTGAAAAAATAAAAATTACATTTGGGTGCCACAAAAAAGCCTTCCAAGGCTTTTGTTCATTTTCACTTAAAAAGATCCAATTAATACTTATCTCAGGCTGTTTATTCTTCAGTCTCTTTCCAAAAGCCACATTTTGATGTACAAAAGGGGAACTCAAAATAACACAGTTGTTCAATAATATACCTATGAAAATAAATATTTAGCTAAGTTGAATATGGGATGGGGCAAATGCATTCACAGAATAAACAATTTAATTTTTCTCCTTAAGAATGACCTTGCAAAATCAACTTTGCTCCAACCAGTAATAACTGACTCATCATTATTACTAGTTCAAAATTAAAAGTGTCCCTGACTTTCCACACCACGCAAGTCATGGAAGGCAATAGACTCTATCTTGGTAACAAGCCAGTCAGCTCCACTCAAGGTCATCCAGTCAGGCAATGCTATTTTTGGTAGCTAAGCAAGGCCAAACCACAACAATTTTCAAAGAAAGAAGACCTAATAAATTTGAGAGGTAAGGACTGAAAAGGAAAGCCAAGTCACCCAGACTGTGGGGAAGGAAGGTGAAAACGGTGCAGCCAGCTGGGTTTTAGAGGGAGCTTGCTTTAGCTGCCCAGTGACGTAAAAATTAAAAAAGAGGAAGGATGGATTATAAAAATGTAATAAAACTGTTTAGGGATTTCTCCCTTTAACAGCTCTATTGAACAGTATTACTTCTCAAGGGAAGCCATCAAGGAGGGGATATTATAAAATTTTATAACCACAGTACATAGCACGTGATCTGATAGGTGATTTTTCTTGGAGGGTGTGCAATTGCAGGATTGCTACCTGTCACTGAGGGTTTGGGGTCTCTACCCTATGGGCTTTCCGAGTGCACCGTGCATTACATATGGCTTTTTGTGGCCCCCCTGCAAGTCATGGTCAGGACCACAAGGACATTCCCCAGCCTCCCAGGCGCTGGCTGGTGTGCAGCTGCCTACGGTCACCTCGCTTGGGTACGGTGGGGCTGTGCCCTGCCATGGAGTCCTGCCAGACTCATTCACCCTCATCTCCCACCCCACTCCTC
The DNA here is from genome assembly GCA_013397275.1 of Burhinus bistriatus. Classification (NCBI taxonomy): domain Eukaryota; kingdom Metazoa; phylum Chordata; class Aves; order Charadriiformes; family Burhinidae; genus Burhinus; species Burhinus bistriatus. The sequence goes on from VYXH01009021.1 coordinate 468,813, forward strand.
CTGCAGAGGCAGCCTGCCCTTGCCGCAGACTGACAGATGTTTCTTACAACAGAGCAACATTCAAGAAAAGGTGATATCTATTTTACATACTCTATTTATGGACCCGAGCCATTCAGATCTGGAAGAGAGCAGGCTCAAAGGGCCGTTTGCATTCCCATCACAAGCTTCTGATGTTTTTACCATTATTCTTTGCAACACTGGAGGACAAGAGCAGTAAGAAAGAAGCACTGCAGCACTACAGTGTCAAGATGAAACTGTATTCAGGATAGACAGGGAAGCTGCTATCTGGACCCTGAGGGTTTCAGCTACAAAGCCAGTGTTAAGATTACGTTGATCAGATGTTTTTCTACACAGAGAAAAGAAAAGGACAATCAAGCAAATTTGCAGAGGGAGGGAGGAGACAGTGTGTGTCTGGAAAATGTGCAGTAAACCAGAGAATTCATTACAAATCATATCTGTGTGTACATTTGCTAAGCCAGCTGTGTATAATATTTTAGATATGCTTTAGGGTTGTTTTGCACCAATAATTCTTTAAATATTATTCTGTTTTTACACTGAAAGTCTGTCCCTTCAGTATACTGAAGCTCACCATTTCTTTGACAAAACCATACTGAATAAATAATTCACTGCTTTGACGCTTTTGGTTTAAGGAGAATGAAAACTAGATTCTGTCAGTGAAAGTTGCAAGGATTTCCATTTTCCAGCATTATAAATAACTTGACAGAGATGTACAGCAAGCAGTCACTTCTGCAGTCACATCTGCATGCATATCTCCAATTACTGTTAGTGATGGTGTTATATGCATGCATGAAGAAAGGAAAAACATCTAATTTCTGTAGTCTGACTTAATCAATTGGGTTTGTTTGTTCAGGTTTAATAACCTGATGCTGCACAACCCTGAGATGGTATTTAACAGTCCCTGAAGAGGATCTCATATCATTATTAGACTGGCACATTACAGTTATCATCTGTCATATAGAACTCAGCAAAAAGTGTAGCAGTCCTGTAGGGTTCATGCTAACTATTGGGACAGGTTACTGAGGGGGAAAGAGAGAGTGAGAGAAAGAGAGGCTACCATGAAAAGTGCTCTGTCAGGGGCTGAGATAATCTTTGAGATAGAGCATGGACTGCTAAGCTTCACTTTTATCTTCAGCTTTGTGCCCTTTTCATTAAACTTACCATGCTTAAAACACTGCTGCAATGTGATTGTTTCTACTTGGCTTCTTAGCTTTCTAAGGCTGATTGACTTCTTGGTTAGCTTATATCACATTCATTGGCAGCCCCAGTTGCTATCAGAGACTCTTGTTCCCAAGCTGGACTTCCAAAGAAAGGGACATGGCTTTCACCTGGCTTACCTTCTGTAGAAAGGCAGTACAGTCACTGATGTCATCCTGGGAGCAAGAGATCAGAAAACAGCAAATTCAAGCCTTTTGTCATCATGAATTATTTCCTTTTCCAGGTGAAGCAGTTGATGGCCATCCTGATCCTCCTCCTGCCCAAAACGAACAAAGCCATGGCTCTGGATCCAGATTCAGAGTGAACTGGGAGATCTGTTCCCTGCCATGCTCATACAAAACACTGGTACCTAAAGAGCTTTCTGACAGCACCTGCTCCTCCATGATGGGGAGATCTGCAAGACAGATACATATAGACATCCAGATACCTACATAAATACAGATAGACTTAGCTATAGTTATAAATATCTAGATATCTGGATATCTATATCTATCTATCTACTATATCTAGATATCTAAAAGTATCAATACAGATAATATATAGATTGATCTATCTATAGATATCTATATATGGATATCTATCTAGATCTACAAATATCTGCCTAGACAGATATCTGTAAATGTCTATCTATAGATAGATGTCTAGATAGATCTAGACAGATAGATAATCTATATCTATACAGATCTGTGTTTATATCTATATACATCTATCCCTTCCCAGCCAGGTGGGTGTAGATCCTGGGTACTGAATCAAGACTTGTAGTTCAAGGATTTGCTGGTTGCTCCAATAATTTTAGCCCAACTAAGAAAGGTGACGTTCTCCCCAAACTAACAGTATGGACAGAAGAAAGCAATATTGGTAACTACCCATCATTCGATAATGCTGTACTGCTGAAACAGCAGGAACCTGATTGGATTTCATCACAAGCCTCTCTGATTCTTCATTTTCTTGGAGACATTTAATTTAGATTACTGTTAAAGTGAATTAAATTAGTATTAACCTCGTCTGTGAAAATGGTGCTTCAGAAAGGTAAATGCATTTCTCTTGGCATGCATGAAAATGAAACGATAAACTGATATGTGCAAATCTCAATGTAGATGGAGTCTTTCTAATGACTAATTACCAATGTGTAACTCTATTGATTAAGTTTGTGGATTGTCAGGTGGGATTGTACTGGATGAAGTTAGAGAAATCAGTCTTTGGGTATGCTCAGAGACGAGTCTATGATACCATTCTGGTTCTAAATGATACGTGAGTAGAAAATGTTAGGTGGACACATGTCTCAGCAAAACTGACAAGCTGACATGCAGATTATCAGATTGGCTTTGCATGACCTGGCTAAACTGTACTACCAGCTATATCTAGTCTAAATGATCAACTGAGCAGAAAGAAATGAGACAGAAAAACATTTAATAAAACCCCACAGTTCAGTGGTAGCTATTAAACTGAGGTTAGCTTCCTAGGTTACTACTGCTTTTTAGCAAATAGAGGGAAAATAAATGGCTCATATTATTCTTGTTTGCCTAATTTTGCTAATCTTGCTGATGATTATCATTTTGCAAGCGCTGAAAACTGTATATTAGTCTCCAGAGTATTACAGCTGGGGTTAAGATGTACACTACTGAATTATTATCTAACTTGATTTTTCATGAGTACTGTCTGAACACCTGGCTTTTGATGTTCAAAATAATTTAAAATAAAGTCTTTTTTTAGTGAACATGAGACATCATCTGCCTGACACATACTTGTTTACTACCTCCAGGTCTATTCCATACTTGTTCCTAAATAGAACAATCATCTATCTACGGTAAAATTTCTATCACTGTGCTTCAGTCCTAAAGAAGGACATGAGAAAATCTGTAATACTGTGGGTTATGTGATTACCTAAATGTCCAGTGTGTTCTTACAAGAGGGAAAGGGCAAGTACACACTTAGCTTATCGCTAATTCACAGCATGTTGGAATTTATAAATGGGATGTAACTAACAGATAAGTCTTACTGCACAGGAGGTCAGTTTTAGCCATTGTGAACCATGACATGGTAGTTAAAGTGACATTTTCCTAAAAGAATACCAATGGCTGTCCTCACATGTTCAGCCAACTCTGTAACTTCTTTAGGTGTGCTGCCGAATTCTTTACAAATTTTGGTTCTCTTCAAATATGATTGCATGGTAAAAGACAGATGAAGGCATGTTTGTCACACACAAATGTGATTTAATCATGCCAGGTTATATGCAGATATCACAGCTGAACAATTCATATACCATATTTCAGTGGCATATTGTAGAATCTTGCATTCCTGAAAATCCCTGGGATTTCTGGAGTGCAAAAGCAAAGACTATGAAATAAAAATAGAAAATCCAACAGGTTTGGGTCACTCGTCTCCCACACAGTTATATGAGCATTATTTTTATTGCAAAGAAAGACTTTGATCTATATCTTTGATGCACTGTTCACTTCCCATCACAGACCCTGTTGCTGCATTGTGTTTCCAAAGAATAATACTCACCTTGTGTTCTCCTCGTTTCAGAAAGTCAGCCCTCACTGATGCTTCTACTCTGCTGATTGATAGAGATAATATCAGTTCCCTGTACCTTTTTTTTTTTTCCTGCTATTCTTATAGTATAAAATAGTACTACATACCAATTTGTTTCATTTGGGTCATAAACGTGCCTGGCATGGTAGGTCTGAAATTCCTAAAGGTGCAGTAAACTATCTGTTTTAGCAGAATAGGAAGAAGACTTATAGCAAAATTTTACAGCTTACAACAACAAAATCCTGGAATTGTAGTTTAATTTCTCTTGGGAACCTTTTGTCCCAGCATTTAGGTATAGAAAGACAGAAGCTTACAATATTTGTTTTTCACCAACTCAGAACAGCTAATTTTCCTTTGCCCTTAGCGGTCCCACACTGTTTTTCTCTGTATGTCCAATCCGGCCTTCTGAACCAGATTGGCTCCAATCCTCTCTGGCTGCTTGCTATACTAGTGAAGTGGAGTGAAATGGAACAGGGATAAAAAGTCCTATAGCGTAAAAGAGGCATAAAGCAAAAGGGAAGAACATAGAATCTGTAATGCTCCACCCTTCCAATACACATCGCACATCGCACCCAGGGTTGCGTATGTATAATCATATCTCATACAACACATATGTTATAAACTACTGGAGTAACTCTGCTGAGGACTATGCTACGCCCTTGCAAACAAATGGATGCTTTTAAAAATCACCTGGACACACCACAAAATCTTCGGGCTGACTTGAAGTCAGTGTTTGAAAATATCTGCCTTGCATGGAAAAAACCTTCTTTGAAAGAAGGTGATATTGGAAAGTGGTCTGATTCATATTTGTTTTTGAAATGCAGCAGAATAATCACAGATACTACCAAGGGATCCTGTTGAACTCAGAAAGAAAATAGCTTTATCTTTTTATAGAAGTGACAGTCATTCAGTTCTCTAGTGAAGCTGTCAGGATGAAGGCTCAGTGGAGTTGACTGAAGCATGTGAACTCTCTAATCTCTGGTTCAGCTATTTTCATAAGCTGTTTTCCAATGAGTAATCAAAATGCCAGTTACCTAAAACACCATTAGGAAAAAAACCCTAGCCTTCCTATCCTCCGTGCAACAAAACATTTTCTGTAAAGTCCCTCTCATTTTTAAGCTATGGATTCAGTCAATCAAGAGCACATTTTGTCTTTGGCTAGCTGCTGAAAAAATTCTAAATATAGGAGGGTAATATTATGTAGTTTTATGACTACATTATTTTATCCATGTTTCACTTCATCTTTTTGGGATGCATCCATTTCTTTTGTTGCCATTGGATCCTGCACCCTCCATTGTTTATCAGAATAATTAGATCAAATAATAACTCAGATTTACTGGAGCTCTTACAGCTTATTCAGTGGGTTCCCAAAGAGTCTTGGAAATTGAACAAGTTCATATTTTGCCTTTTCCTTTCCCACTGAGGCATGTGCGAATTGCCTGGCAAATTCACGGTGCTGCACTGAACTGCCTTTTGACAGAAAGGAGTGTGATAGCTGACCACAATTTCCCTTTCTCTACATGCCAGTGAGAGTGGGAGAGCACGGACATTGCTCAGTTTCTCCAGATGACCAAAAGGAACCGACTTTCACGATGCGAAGAGCCAAGTTTAGTCTGCCTTGTCAAGAACAGCGCTGTGCTCAGGGGTGGCTGGGCATGAAATTAAAGGGGGATGAAATGAGAACAGCATAAGGCTCTGACCGGGCTGCGTGCAGGGGACCCTCCGGAGAGAGAAAGAAAGAAAAAGACTTAGTTTTCCAGCTGGTGATACAAGCTCAGTTACAAAGTCCTGTGCAGAGAAGATACCGTAAGGCATCGGCACAGGGAGCACAGTACCTCCGCTGTGCTCAAAGCACAGTGCTTCACCAGCTCCAGTGCTATCACGCTGCATCTCGCAACACCACTGCAAGCAACCTGACAGCGCTGTGACTTATGTCACCCCTATATACAGGTTGTGGGCACGGTCTCCTGGAATACAGACCAGTAGGCATCTGACACTGCCTTAAGCTCTTCACATAAATCGCTGGGTATCTGTGCCAAGGCACACACCGCTGCACTTCTGCTATCATAATATTTCTGTTCTACTCCAGCATGGTCTAACGCAAACATACTCAGCCCAGATTACTACTACTGGTGGAAAGCTTCCAATCTGGAAAGAAAAGAATTACTTTCTTGAAGGGTTAAAAGAAGGTCACACTGCTTCTTTGTAGTACTCTGCACCATATCAGAATGGAAACTTCTTGAAGGCCACCTACACCTTTTTTTCTTTCTTTTTTTT